>JAHWGI010000139.1:0-23670 GCA_029379305.1 Frankliniella fusca
CCCCCCCCCCCCCGGGCGCGACGCGGGTAGGGGGCGGGGGGCGGTGTTTACGGGGGTGGGGGGGTGAGCTCAGTGTCGTGGGCGGAGGCCGCGGAAAGGGGAGCTACACTTGGGGGGGAGGTGGGGGGAAGGCGAATGGAGTAGCGTGGGGGGGGCAGAGTGGTGTGCAGGGGAGCTGGCCTGGAGGGGCCGTGCGAGTAGAGCTCCGCATGGGTCAGGACCAACCGTGCGGGAGGAAGGGTCGAGCGGGAGCGAGAGGGGCCGGACGGTGGGGGGGGGGGTGGTTGAGGCGCGAAGAGGCCGGGGTGAGGCGGGGGATGGCGGTTGTCGGGGGTGGGAGTGGGGGGGACGCATGGGGTAGGCGTGGTGGGGGAGGGAGTCCGCGGGGGGGTATGCAGGGTGCAGGGGCCGGGTGAGAATGTAGGCGGTCGGGTGGTTGGGGGAGAGGGGGGGCGGTGGGGCGGAAAGACGGTGAGCTTGAGGAGGTAGGGAGGTCGGTGAGGTCAAGGGATGACGGCGGCGGGGGAAGAGGGGGTAGGGTTGTGGGGGTTTGTGTGGAGAGACGTGAGGGGGCGGGCTGCGATGGGGCGAGTGAGGGCGCGCTGTGGGGGACGTGGGGATGGTCAATCTCGCGCGAGCTTAGGGAGAGGCGAGGTGGGGGAGGGGATAGGAGGGAGGGGGGGCAGAGGGGCTGTGTGTGGGGGGGGGGCACCGGGAGGGAGCCCCCAGTAAGGAATTGGGGGGAAGTGGGGGGGGGCGAGTGGGCGATTGGGGCGTGGAAGGGGCCCGGATGGGAGGTGGAGTGGGGGCGGCGCGGGTGTAGGGTGGGAGGGCGGGGTGGGAAAGGGGGAGGAGCGGGGTAGGACGGGGGTGGTGGAGGGGGGGGCGGCGGCGGGTTGGGAGGGGGACGGGAGAGAGCGTGGGAGGGGAAGCGGAAGACCCTCGGATTGCGGTCGGGGGGGGATGGTGGGCGAGATCGTGAGTGACAGGGGGGGGAGCCCGGGGGTACGGGGGTGGGTGGGATGGGGGGGGAGGGGGGAAAAGGCATGGTAGAGGTGAATGTGTAGGCGTGGGATTTGAGCGGCAGGAGGCGGGGGAGGGGGGGGCGGGACCGGGAGGGGAGCGGGGGAAGGAAGGTCGAGAGGGCGTGGGAGGAGAGCAGTGGAGGAGGAGCGGAAGGGGGGGTGGAGGGAAGCGGAGACAGGCCGAATGGGTGCTAAGGGGGGGGGGAAGCGAGGAGGATAGAAGAGCGGATGAGAGTTGGGGGTTCTGGGGAGAAGCTGGCGGTGCGTGGGGTGGGTGGGGTGAGGGGTGGACGGGAGTGGGAGAGGTGGTCGTGGGCGGCTGGGAGGTGTAGGCGGCGTGCGGGCGAGCGCACCGGCTTGTGCGGTCGGGAGAGAGAGAGGAGATGCGTTTGTATTTGGGGGGGGAGCGGTTCAGGGGAGGGGGCAGGCTGGGGGTAGGGGGGTCGGCGGCATCGCGAGGGGTGGTCCGAGGAAGTGAGGGGATAGGCGAGCCAAGGGCCGGGGGGTGTGGGAGGGTCGTGAGGTGGGCGCGAGGGATGAGGGGGGGAGGGTTAAGTGTGAGGGGTCGGAAGGGGGTGGTGGCGAGGGGGGGAGGGAAGTAGAGCGAGGGGTGTCGGCGGGAGACCGCAAGGAGAATCCGTGGGGATTGGGACGGGGGGAGGGGTGGGGTGGGGAGGGGGGGTACGGGGGGTGGCATTCGGGGTGGGATTGGGTGTGGGGGAGGGGCGGGTCGTAGAAAAGAAGGAAGCAGTGGGGAGGTGGGCCCTGGGAGGTGAGCGTGGGAAGTGAGGCGGGGGGATGGAAGGGGGCGCAGAGGTGGGCGGGGCGGCAGTGTAGGAGAGTGTGTGCTGGAGGAGTTGAACTTGAATTCGGAGGGGGTGGGGAGGGAGTGTGGATGGGGGGCGGGGTTCGGGGGGTCGGGCAGAGGGATGAGAGGGGACCGGGAGGGAAAAGCGCGACCGCAGTGGGGGAATGAAGGGGGGGATGTGGGCGAGCAAATAGAAGGTTAGCAGGGGGCCAGGGAAAAACGGGCTGGGGTAGTGGGGGGGGAGGTGGGGTGTGAGTGGGATGGTGGGCGGAGGAGGGGGCGGGGGGGGCGGGGACGAAAGATGTATGAAGGGAAGAGCGCGAAAGAGTTGTGTCCGGGGGACAGAAAGGAGAGTGCTGTCCGAAGTCGGGGCGACTTGCGACGGAGGGAAACCAGGCGCGGGCCGGGGGGGGGGGGGGAGGGTTGGGGAGCGGGGGGGGCGGAGCGGGGGTGAGGGGAGTGGGTAAGGAGAGCCGAGAGGATTTCGGGGCAGGGGGTGGGGGGCCGAGCGTTGAGAGTCGCGGTCTGCGGGGAGAGGGGAGTGGTGACAGCGGGAGGGGGGTAGGGGCGGGAAGGGCGGAGGGCGCGCAAGAGGGGGAAGCGCAGGCGCCAGAAGGTGGTGCTAGGGAAGGAGGGGGCAGGGGTGCGGGTAGGGTGAGGGAAACCTGTGTGGAGAAGTTCAGGGAATTGTGGGGGGGGAAGCGGGGTGGTGGTTAAAGGGGTACAGCCGGAGAAGGAGGGGGAGACGGGGGGCTAGGCGGGTGGTAGGGGGAGAGGGGAGGCCGGAAGAGAGGAGGCATGGCGAGCCCTGATTGGGTGGGTGTCGGGCGGGGGTGGGCGGTGCGGGTAGTGGAGGGCCACATTACTATTTTTTTCAGGCTGCATTCGGGGGGGGCGGTGGGGAATACTGGTGGGGGTGTAGCGAAGGGAGGGGGCAGGTTGGCCGAGGAGCGGGGGGACGGCAGGACGGGGAGTGCCTGGAGGGCTCAGGGCGGATGCTGCGGTGGAGAGGGGCGGGGAGTGGGTTGATCGGGGGGGGCAGGGGGGATGGGAGGTCGATGAGGTTAGGGGCGCTGGGGGCTTGCGTCGTTGGAGGGGGGATAGGCAGGGCAGGGGGAGGCGGGGAGGAAATCCGGGGGCGAGGGGGGGACGAGCGGGGGGGGGCATGGGGGGGGGGTCCCGTTTGGGGCCGGGTGCGCGCCTGGCTGGGTTGGGGTGCATGTGAGGAATGTGGAGGGGTGAATGTACACGTAGTGGGCAGGGGGAGCGAACGAGTGGTGACGGTCGGAGGAGCGCTGGGGAGGTGAGAGGGGGCGGAGGTGGGCCCCGAGGCAAGCAGACGACAGTTGGGATGTTACATGTAGAGCATCCGGTGCGGGGGGGGGGGTTGTGGGGAGGGGATCAGCAGGGAGTGCTGGTGCAGAGTGGGGGGGGCGGAGGGACGGCGTAGGGAGGGTGGCGGGAGGGAGGAGACTGGTGCGATGGCGGGAGGGCGGAACGTTTTGGCGGAGGGGCGAAGGGCCGGAAGTGGGCGGGGGAGGTGTTAGGGGGTGTGGGGGGGTTGTGTGGGTGCGGTGGGAGGGGAGTCGTGAGGGGGGTCGTGTGGGGGGGGTGAGGCGTGGCCGCAGCGGCCTGGCGGTGTGACTATGAGTTGCGGAGGGGGGGGGATGTGAGAAGGGAGGGCAAGGGGAGTGGGGGAGGGGTCGGGGTGGCGGGGGCGTGGGGAGGCTGCGGTGAGATCAGAGTGAGAGGGTGGGGGTGAAGGCGGTAGGGCGTGAAGGGGTGGGCGTGGAGAATAGGGGCAAAGTGGGTGGAGTTCAGGAGATGAGGTGGGTGAGGGCTCCGACGGGGAGGCGGGACGAGGGGAGGGGCAGCATGGGCGGAGGCGTGGGGGCTGGTGAGGGAGGGGAGCGGGCGATGGGGGGCGTGCGGTCGGTGGTGGGGGGGGGGTGTGAGTAATGCAGACGGGTGGGGCAACTGCAACGGGTGAGCAGGATGACCAGGCGGGGGGGAGGTAGTGCTGAGGTGGGGTGGCGGGAGAGTTTGTGGGATGGGGGCAGGGGGGGGGGGGGGCGGGTACGGGGGGCCTGGGGTGGATGGGGGGGCGTTGGCGGGGAGGAGAAGGGGTATAGGGTGGGAGGAGCTCCGTCACGTGAGAGAAGAGGGCGGGGGTACGGGGGGAGGACGAACTGGGGGGGGGGGAGGGACGGCGGGATGTGGCGTCGTGGCGGGCCGGTAAATATAGGCGTCTAGCCAGTAGGAGGAGGAGCAGGCGGTTGCGGGGGGAAGAGCCGGGAGATGGCGCGGTGGGGGGGGGGGTGGGGAGGGGTGGGCAGGTGAGGGAGGACCGGGAGAATGTGGGTCCTGGAATGCGGGGGGGGATGAATGATGGGTTGAGTGGGTCGAGAGGCGGAGGGCGTAGACGGAGGCTTGTGAAGGGGGCGCGGGGGTGTAGGGATGTGGGCGCGTATTGGGACGTGTGGTCGGGGGGGGGGTCGTTGGGGGGTGGGCAGTGAAAAGTGGGGAGTCGGTTAGGGCGGTGGCGCGGGGGAGGGGGGTGACGGGGTGGGGGGGGTCTGGGGGGAGATGGGGAGGCGGTGGATGGGGCGGACTGCGCGGGTGGGCTGGAGGCTAGCCGGTGGCGTCGAGGGGGCAGCATGGGGGGCTGGTGGCAGCGGGGGAGGTGCGGGCTGTGGTGGGGGGGCTTGGATCGGTGGGGGCGGAGTGGTGGAGGATTGTGTAGGGGGGGGAGGGGGGGGGTGTGGGCCGGGCTCGAGCGAGCAAAGAGGGGGCGGCGGCGGGTGAATCGGAGTTTTGGCATGAGGTGCGGGTGGGGGTAGGCAGAGAGCTCGGTGGGGGAGAGGGATTGAAAGAGGGGGTGTGGCGAGCGGCGGGCCGCAGGCGCGGAGTGGGGGGGCCGAAGGGTGGAGGGTCGGTGAGGGAAGGGGGGGGGGGGGGGGGAAGAGGGCGCCGGAGGGTGGGGGGAGCGAGAGGGGGGGGAGTCGAGGGGTGTGATATGGGCGGGGGGAGAGAACAGGGTGGGTTGGAGGGTGATGGACGGCGGTGTAGGGGAATGTTAGGGAGAGAAAAGGGAGGCTGGGGACGGGGGGCTAGTCGGGCAAGTGTAAGGTGGGGGGGGGGGAGACTGGTGGGTAGGGAGGGGGTGGGGGGGGCGTTAGGGGGGCGGGATGGGGGGGCTGGGGGGACCGGGGAGGCGATTAGGGGGGGGGAGGAGAGGGTTGCCAGGGCTAGGAGTGAGGTGGACACCGCTGGAGGAGAGAGTCGGGCGGCAATGGGGGAGGCAAACGGGTGGGTACCGGGGGCGGGGGGTTATGGGCAAGATGTGGGGGAGGGAGGTTAAGTGCGTGTATGTGGGCGGGCGAGTTTTTTTTTTTTTTTTCTTTTCTTTTTTGTTCTATCCTTATCTTTTCCTATTTTACGTTTTTTTCTCTTATTTTTTTTTCTAAATTATTTTATTCCTGGTCTTCTTCTCATTTCCTTTTTCGCTCTTCTTTCTCTCTTTTTTTTTTTGTTTTTTTTTTCCTTTTTTTATTGTCTTCACTTTTTTTTTTTCTTTCTGTTTCTTTCTCCTTTAATTTTCTTTTTTTTTTTTTTTTATTTTTTCTTACCTCTTTTTTTTTTTTTCTTTTTTCTTTTTTTTTATTTCTTTTTTCTATCTCTTCTTCATTATTTTCTTTCCTTCTCTTGTTATTTTTTTTGTCCTCTTTTTCTTTTTTTTTTTCTTATCTTACTTTTTTTCACCCTTCCTTCTTTTTTTTTATCATATTCCCTTCTCTTCTAGTTTCTCTTCTTGTTTTTTTTCTTTTCTTTTTTTGTTATTCTTTCTTTTTATTTCTTCTCTTCTTTATTTCTCTTTTTTTCTCCTTTTTTTTTTTTCTTTCTTTTTGTCCTTCTTTTTTCATTCTTTTTTTTTTTTTTTATCTCTTTTTCTTTTCATTTATTTGTTCATTTTTATCCTTTCTTTATTTATTTTTTTTTTTTTCTATTTTTCTTTTTTTTTTTTTTTATTTTTTTGTCCTATTTTTTTTTTTTTTTTTCTCATTTAGGCAGTTTTCTCTTTCTTTCCTTTTTTCTTTCCGATAAAGTGACCTATTTGGAAGAAGAAAAGAAAAACAGTGTGAAACAGGAAATTTCGCTGACCAGCGAGGGAGAAACGCCTGCCACCGTCTAGCCTAGCAGCTCTGCGGAGACGAGACAGGGGCCAGGGTCGGTCACCGCGCACGGCTGCTGCTGTTCTTAAACTTGGCCAATCATTTCGCGCGGAGAGTAAACTGCGCTGCCTATCAGCGAATAACGCGTCGCGGTCAAGTAGACGCGGGGTGGGATGGGATGGGAGGGCGAGAGTTGCAATGGAGTGGAGTAAATGGCGGGAGATGGTGAGCGCGAGACGTGCCTGTGTGAGGCGCCTAGGCCGGCCTTGGGGCGCGCCTCCGCGCGGTGAGGAACGTACCCCTCTGGTCGCGCACTGCGTAAGAATCCTCGCACTGTATGCACTGAAAATGGAGGAGTCGCCTTTTTCGATCTTTGGAGAGCGACTTTTCTGTACCAAATTTGGATTCTCCTGGGAGAGTGACTATTAGAGTCACTTTGATGACTCTTTTTGAGTCGAATCATCAAATGTCACTCTTTTGGAGCGATTTAAAAAATTCCAGAAAAGACTCGATTTGAGTCGTTTTAGCGAAAGTCACTTTTACTGAGCGATGAAAAAATACTCCGCTCATTACGGGCGAGAAAAGTGACTAGTACATTTCCAGTGTGGACTGCCCCCAAAGAATGCCATAAATGCTAGACCTCGTGGAAATTGGAACAATTTTTAAAGTAGAGTAACAAGTTTGCCACTGTGAAAAATATCCTCGTAAATTTACGACATTTTTTGTAATTTTAATTTACAAAATATGTCGTAAATTTACGACAGCCCATTCTTGCTCGTCGGTCAATTCCAAGTCAATAGTGAGTGCTTGTAAAATTACAATTTCAAATTGTAATTTTACGACTTTTATCATGGAAAATTTTCCCGTAACCCTTACGAGTATTTTTCACGGTGTGCATACATCGACTCTGAATATCTCTACGTGTTGCCTGATCAAAGTTATTGATTCATTGAATTCAGCTCGTACTGTAAAATATACTGAAAACCAAGGTAGTAAGGTGCCATGGTACCTTGCTGCTGACCAAAGGCTATGTCGATGTCGTCTCTCCCTCGGTTCGCGCCGCGCAACCCGTTACAAGTTCAAATGTGTTTCTGTTTCGCGGGGTTAGCGTCCCGAGGAGGCAGCCGCGGGGAGAAAGGGAAGGGGGGGGGGGAGAGAGAGAGAGAGACAGAGAGAGAGAGAGACAGACAGACAGACAGACAGACAGACAGACAGACAGACAGACAGACAGACAGACAGACAGACAGACAGACAGAGACAGAGTAGGGGGGAGGGGGTGTTACCTATATTGGCTCAAGAGAAAGCTCGGCTCGGCTGCAGTCGCTGCAGCGCGGAGTGGCTCAGCGTGGCGTGGCGTGGCGCCCCGGCTATGGCTGTGCTGTGCTGCTTTGCAGCGAAGCGGCCTGCATCAAACCGAATCAAGCAGCAGCCGGTCACCCTATACCCCTGAAAGACGGGATCCTTAAGCGAAGGGGAAACAACTCTCAATTTGATGTAGAAATTTTGTCAAATTTTTGTAAATTTTTTCTTGAGTTTTTTTTTTGTAAAAAACATTCTGTGATTTAAGTAGATTTTGATGATTTCTTCCAAATTTGTCTGAAATTTTCTGAATTTCTCTGAATTTCTCTGAATTTTGCTGAATTACGAGGTGTATAAGAATTTCCAAATTGTTTTCGCCCTCGCCCTTATGCCAGCAGCGGGGTTTTTGGTTTTCGCCGGAATCTGCTGTTCCCGTCTCGTTATGATCTGACGGATCAGACAGTCGCCCGCTGCCCAGGTGCGATTTAAGAGGGGGCGGGGGGGGGGGGCGGAGCAACTGTGTCCTCTAGACAGCCGCCTGAAAGGTAGGCAAATTGTGCTACAAAACCCTTGTATATAGACAACCTAAGGGGCACCGCTTCCCCCCCTGTCGGTCAGACCTATAACGCCCCTGCCGCTGCCAACAGGCCAGCCGATCGTCTGCGCGTCAGCCCACCACACAGCACCACGGCACGGATCATACCTCCGCCGGGGATGTAACGCACCGCTGAACACACGGCACGCGCACGCGCACGCGTGTAAGAATGCACGGCACATCGCCCCGCCCGGGCCCGCGGCCCGACAGGACAGCCTCAATCGCACGACATCTACTCTACGTCTGTGCACGGCTTCCGGGTGCCGCTCGGCAGGAAGTGCCCGGCCCGCTGCGATTTTCACAGCAGGGATCGCATTCAGGTGCGGCGCTGCCGCTATGGCTCGGGCTCGACCGCCCCGCCCCGCCCCGCCCCGCCCCGCCCCGCGCGACCGTTGCCCTGCTCCTGTCTCTCTCTTTCTCTCTCTCTCTCTCTCTCTCTCTCTCTCTCTCTCTCTCTCTCTCTCTCTCTCTCTGTGAGCAGTAGGGCTTTTCGTGACATGCAGCAGAGGGAGTGGAGCATTTTTGTTTTTGTGTTGTTTTCCAGCCGCAGTCGGCTCCGGTGGGTCCCTCTGGGCTGTGCACCACTATTTTTGTTGTATGCAGAAAAAGGGTCGAACCTTTAAGCTTCCGGCCCGGGCGGATTCGTGCGACCCCCGGCGACCCCTCCCCACCCCCACCCCCTTTCCCCACCTTCTCTCCCCCTCTCCTGTTCGTGCACCCAGTGAAAGGCTATACGCGCCGTAGGAAATTATGTCCAAGTAGTAGCGGTAAAAAAATACATTTCATCGTTGTTTTCTGCTAAAAGGGGCGCCGTCTTCCGTTGTAAGGCGTGCGGCTGCAGTGATGCTGCCTCACGCCAGGAAAGGGCCTTACTACTTCTACCTGCCTCCCCCCCCCCCCTCTTCCTAACCCCTCCAGACCTTCCCTCGCAGAAGACATCTTGATTCATATTTAAGACCAAGTTTGGAAAACTTGAATTTTTTTTTTCTAAAATTAAATGAGAGTAGCACTGAGCGGGAAAAATCATTTGGATGAACTGTGCTTCGCGGAGGCTCGGAATTTGAATAAGATTGACTTCGTCTTTGGTTTTCAAGCAGCCCCGCAAACACTGTGTATTATCTCCATAGGAGCTTATTGTTTTGTTTTTTTCCAAAACTGCTTGGAAACAAATGGGTCGCCTCTAGTACCTCTACTGGAAACACCTCTAATTTTGATTAGAGGTAAATTTACCTCTACGGCAATATACCTCTAATAATATTGCTGCGAAAATACCTCTACAAGATTTACCTCTACGGTTAGGAGTAAAACACAGAGTTGGGAATTTACCTCTAAAAAGTTTTAGGAGTAAAAACTCTCCCTACTGTGTTTTACATGTAAACCTGCAAATTACTCGAATACAGCAAGAAGTGAAAATGCTTCTAAGACCAACCAGAGTTTTGCTTCGAAGAAAAATCAGTGGATGCATCTAACGAATACACCTCTACAAAAATAACCGTAATTTGACCTCTAATGGATTTGCGTCTAAAAAAAGGGAGTGTTTTACCTCTAACATATTTGCATCTAATGAAATAACAGAATACTGGGTAGGTACCTGAAAAACCCCGAGAATATTTTCTCCAGCCCTTTGGTGGCTCCTGCCCTTCGGAGCACACGGGTTGTCCGATCTTCTTTTTTTCCAGCCTCGGGAATTTTGCGCCCGCCACCGTCACACGTTTCTTCTTGTCCGACCTGGCACTCGGGAGTGTGATAGTTTTGTCCGACCTCGTTTTGTCCGACCCCAACGAACCGTAAGAGTCGCCTGCTATCCTCTGCGATTGCAGCTTGATAGTCCGACCTGATGATTTCCTCAAAATCCAAAAAAGTGCCTTGATGTTTTCCAACCTTGTTTACACGGGTTAAGTGGAAAAGGAATAGGTATCATGGTCGGAGCACACCTCAAATTCATTTTTTTTTATTTTAAGAGCTATTGAAAAAAAAATGGAAAAATTGGTAGGCCCCTACCTAACTCGCAACCTGCGAGCCCCGCCTGCTTAACTTCGGAGTTCTGATGGGATCCGGTGTGTTCCAGGCGACCGCCACCCCGCGGGCACGAGAAGTCCTCTCCTCTTCGGGGAGAGTCCCCGCTTAAGGCTGGCGGCCTGTCAGGCCCGCCGTACTACCCTATTTAAACAGCGCCTTGAAGCCGTAGGTAGCATTTCAGACCAACGACTGGGCACCACCGGACCGCATGACCGGTCAGTGGGAGGTAGAGGCAAGGCAGGACGATAGAGGGGGAGAAAAGCAGAAAGAGAAGTTTTTGCGGAAGAGTAAGCGTACGGTTGGTTAGACCTGTACTGACCCGCTCCCGCACAGGTCATGGAAAAGCTGTTTACTAAGGAGCCAGATTCATAGGCCTTACTTCCCCACGAGGGACCACCCCCCGTGGCATGGGACGGAACTTCCTGACAACTCGCTTTCGCTGCCAGTGAAGAACCTACCTGGGAATTGAACCCAGGCCCCAAGTGCCGAGTCTCATGACACCCCGCGGCTTTCGTGGTACTAAGACCACTAGACCGTCGGCGATTCCACGAGGGAGCTCCGTTGAAATGGGGGGTTTGAATTCCACGCCAAGCTGCTGTCCTCGGAAAAATTTATATTTTAGAGCAAGATTTGAACCCGGGATTCGCGGCCGCCGGAACATCACTGTGCCGGCACGGCTACGACGCCATGGTACAAGTCGGCTTTCCACTAGGGGTAACGCTGCGAAGAGCCGTAGTCGCCGACGAACCTGTACCGGTGGCGTCATCAGTACGCCTGGTCTCCTTGCTGGGACAGCCCAGCCGCGTGGCGACTTTGGTATCCACATCGGCACCGTTAGGAGTACTGGGTGGGCACAGGTTCGAATACCGATCACAATATTTTTTTTTCGAAGTAGATGGAAGTAGCTTTGTCTCTTTCAGTTGCCCGAGGCACAAGGACAGTGGATAAAAAGGATTAAGTAGGTAAAAAATAAATCAAAACAAATCCGCACTCGACATTGATGTCGACGCCGGTGAAAGCACGAGTTGGACAGAGGTTCTAATACCACCCTGTTTTTTCTTCTTTTTATTTCTTTTTATTCGTACGTAGTTTTGCCTATTTGCAGTTGCCCGATGCATTAAAAAAGATGTAAAGAAAAAAATTCACCGCGTAGCAAAGCTGCCAACTTAAAAACGAAGAAAAAAAGAAAAGAAAAAGAAGTTACAGCGGCGACGACATTAATGTCGAGTGCGTATTTGTTTCGATTTATTTTTTACCTACTTTATCCTTTTTATCTACTGTCCTTGTGCCTCGGGCAACTGAAAAAGACAAAGCTACTTCGAAAAAAAAATTGTAATCGGTATTAGAACCTGTGCCCATCCAGTACTCCTAACGGCGCCGATGTGGATACCAAAGTCGCCACGCGGCTGGGCTGTCTTAGCAAGGAGACCAGGCGTACTGATGACGCCACCGGTACAGGTTCGTCGGCGACTACGGCTCTTCGCAGCGTTACCCCTAGTGGAAAGCCGACTTGTACCATGGCGTCGTAGCCGTGCCGGCACAGTGATGTTCCGGCGGCCGCAAGTCCCGGGTTCAAATCTTGCTCTAAAATATAAATTTTTCCGAGGACAGCAGCTTGGCGTGGAATTCAAACCCCCCATTTCAACGGAGCTCCCTCGTGGAATCGCCGACGGTCTAGTGGTCTTAGTACCACGAAAGCCGCGGGGTGTCATGAGACTCGGCACTTGGGGCCTGGGTTCAATTCCCAGGTAGGTTCTTCACTGGCAGCGAAAGCGAGTTGTCAGGAAGTTCCGTCCCATGCCACGGGGGGTGGTCCCTCGTGGGGAAGTAAGGCCTATGAATCTGGCTCCTTAGTAAACAGCTTTTCCATGACCTGTGCGGGAGCGGGTCAGTACAGGTCTAACCAACCGTACGCTTACTCTTCCGCAAAAACTTCTCTTTCTGCTTTTCTCCCCCTCTATCGTCCTTCCTTGCCTCTACCTCCCACTGACCGGTCATGCGGTCCGGTGGTGCCCAGTCGTTGGTCTGAAATGCTACCTACGGCTTCAAGGCGCTGTTTAAATAGGGTAGTACGGCGGGCCTGACAGGCCGCCAGCCTTAAGCGGGGACTCTCCCCGAAGAGGAGAGGACTTCTCGTGCCCGCGGGGTGGCGGTCGCCTGGAACACACCGGATCCCATCAGAACTCCGAAGTTAAGCAGGCGGGGCTCGCAGGTTGCGAGTTAGGTAGGGGCCTACCAATTTTTCCATTTTTTTTCAATAGCTCTTATGAATTTGAGGTGTGCTCCGACCATGATACCTATTCCTTTTCCACTTAACCCGTGTAAACAAGGTTGGAAAACATCAAGGCACTTTTTTGGATTTTGAGGAAATCATCAGGTCGGACTATCAAGCTGCAATCGCAGAGGATAGCAGGCGACTCTTACGGTTCGTTGGGGTCGGACAAAACGAGGTCGGACAAAACTATCACACCCCGAGTGCCAGGTCGGACAAAAAGAAACGTGTGACGGTGGCGGGCGCAAAATTCCCGAGGCTGGAAAAAAAGAAGGTCGGACAACCCGTGTGCTCCGAAGGGCAGGGGCCACCAAAGGGCTGGAGAAAATATTCTCGGGGTTTTTCAGGTACCCAGTATTCTGTTATTTCATTAGATGCAAATATGTTAGAGGTAAAACACTCCCTTTTTTTAGACGCAAATCCATTAGAGGTCAAATTACGGTTATTTTTGTAGAGGTGTATTCGTTAGATGCATCCACTGATTTTTCTTAGAAGCAAAACTCTGGTTGGTCTTAGAAGCATTTTCACTTCTTGCTGTATTCGAGTAATTTGCAGGTTTACATGTAAAACACAGTAGGAGAGTTTTTACTCCTAAAACTTTTTAGAGGTAAATTCCCAACTCTGTGTTTTACTCCTAACCGTAGAGGTAAATCTTGTAGAGGTATTTTCGCAGCAATATTATTAGAGGTACATTGCCGTAGAGGTAAATTTACCTCTAATCAAAATTAGAGGTGTTTCCAGTAGAGGGATCGGGCCACCCCCGAATCAAATACGTCTTTTTCTCCGTGGTTGCTGAAACTAGCTTTCGGGGCTGGGAAGGTGCGCATCTGCACCGAAAATCCTCCTGGCTGGGCCAGGCTAGAGTCCTAGAGTGACAGAGAAACGCCAAGGCGGATAATGCGCGCAGCAATCCCTCATACAGCTTCCTCTGTGCGCTAAAAATGGCGGCCTGTTCTTTACGTTTTCGCGGCGTCTTGTGAGGTCTCAAGTCCTTTACAGTGGAAGAGAAACGCTAAACTTGTCTTACTCATCTGCTGTTGAAAACAGAGCACGATTTCTTCATCAAATTAACGTTTGTTGAGGGTTTAAGTCTCCTCAGACTCTCAATTCGATCATCTGCTAGCACGGCTAACATTAACGGGAACGCTAAAAATGGCGGTCATGGAAAATTCTCTGAGCGGATGAGTAAGACATCGTTGGCGTTTCTCTGTCACTCTAGGACTCTAGGCCAGGCAGGCAGGACCAGGCTGCAAGACAAGACGACACGAGGGCCCCCACCCGCCCCGCACCCGCCCCGCACCCGCCCCGCACCCGCCCCGCACCCGCCCCGCTCCCGCCCCACACCCGCCCCGCGCCCGCCCCGCGCCCGCCCCGCGCCCGCCCCGCGCCCACCCCGCGACCGCCCCGCGGCGTGTGGTGTGGTGTGGTGTGGTTTGGAGGGGCAAGCCAAAGTGAGGCGAGGTGGGGCGGGGCGGGGTGGGGCGGGGCGGGGCGGGGCGGGGCGGGGCGGGGTGGGGTGAGGCATGGTGCGGCGAAGAGCTGGGAGCAGCGACCTAGTGACCGAGCAAACGCCGCGCCTCACCGCTCGCCCGCTGAGCCTGAGCCTGAGCCTGAGCCTCCTAGCCTCTCGGTGCTGCTATGCCTTGGCGGAGAGGGGTACCTCACCTTCTCCAATCAGTGTACACCCTGCGTTCCAACCATTTTCCAATCACTATCCAGTCACATAATTTTTCGACAAAAATCGGTTTTAAGCACCTTAACATTGCAAAATATTGAATTGGTGGCCAAAAATTCATTGATTTTATCACTGTTTGGTCAAGTTTTCCTTCCAATCAGTGCACATGTACACCCATTTAGAGTGAGGTAACCCCCGGTTGGCGAGCTTGCCTATCCCCCCCGACTGCGGGTCCTGCTACCCTGCCCCGAGGAGTGGACCACTTCGACTAATGCATGTACTGTAGGCATCGGATCGGATATTCCATTGAAACTATACCAAATATTCCATCTCTCCCACTTGGTCCCAAAGATCCGAGCCGATATTTTGGAAAATTCCGTGTACTGGTCCTCCAAAAAACTTTTCGCTGGCTTTCGATATATTGTTTCCCAGGCTTCAAATGGCCCGAAATACAAATTGTTTTGGAGCCGACACTCTGGTAAAATTCTGTGCGCTGACTAAGATATTTTGTCCTGTTCATGAAATATTACGAATAGATGGCATATCGTTGACATCGAACCATCCCAATGACATTCTTGGCTGTATTCATTCTTTTTGAAAATACATTTCATAATATATTCCAAATATTTTCAATGGAATATATTGGAATACAGTCCACGTACACCTAAAAGTTGAAGTGGTCCACCCCACCCTCACCCTGCCCTCGACAACTCGATACGCCGAGGCTATCAAGGTCACTATTATCGACTGAAATCGTCCCGACAGAAAAATAACACCTGCTGACTTGAAAGTTTCAGCTGCTATTATTGTTATGTACTTGCTCTGCAAATCCAAGTGATAGGGTTGATAGGGTTGGGGCTTAAATTGAAACGGGTACGCAAAAGAATACGAATTCCCAAAATTTCATTTAAGGACTCGTAGCCGTGTCAATTTAAGCCGCAACCCTATCAAACCTATACTCGTTTTAAAGAAGATTTCAAGACGAAGATGATGGTGTCCTCGGAAAAAATATTTTCCATCTTAGTCAGAAAGGTGCACTTGCAACTGCAGAACCTTTTAGTTCTACAGTTATAACTGTCGAACAGTTCGTCACTTGGATTTGCTGAGTGCTTAGATAAAGTAAAAAACCAAGCAACGACGCGACGAGTAGGTTGAGGCCTCTCCAGCTCCAGAAATCGAATAATACTAGGAACTTATTTTTTTCTCCATGTTCCGCCTTGCTTTGCCGCTGTTATGTCAAGGATCATTCTCCATTGTGACTCGCTGGCAGACAATAGGGCCCGGGTGGTGGGGCGGGGCAGGGCGGGGCGGGGGCAGCTAGATATGATTGAGACCCTCTCCTTTATCGCACCGCGCGTCCCTTTCGTGGCGCTCTGCTGTCTTCTCATCCGAAAATCCGCCCAGGTGCGTCATTTCTTCACACTTGCGTGAGGTGGCAGAGCGAGAAAGAGAGACAGAGAGAGAGAGAGAGAGAGAGAGAGAGAGAGAGAGAGAGAGAGAGAGAGAATGAGACTGAGACAGAGACAGAGAGAGAGAGAGATCTACCTCGCTTGGCTCGGACGCAACCCGCGCCGCCGCCGGGGGGGCTTATTGCTCCGGCGAGGACAGGGATTGAACGTCCTTCGCAGAGGGTTTCATCCTATGCAACTCGGCAGCGCGATAACCGAAATATTTTTACGTGGCTTCTTAAAAACGAGAGATAGAGATGCATAGATAGAGAGAGACAGAGAGAGGGAGAGATATCTCGTCATTGAGGGCGAGCCATACGGGAGCGAGGGATGGAGGCGTGCAGTGCATGATGCAGGCAGGAGCAGTGCGCCGCGCTGCATACAGCCACCGCAAGCAGTCCTGGACTGGGCCGCGGCGGGGCGGGGCGGGGCGGGGCGGGGCGGGGCGGGGCGGGGCGGGGCGGGGCGGGGCGGCGGGGCGGGGCGCGGGGCGCTGCTCCTCGCTGAGTGATCTGATTGCAGCGAAGCGCGCTGAGGTCACGCCGCTGTTGGGCTGCTGCTGCTCCTGCTGACGCTAATGTGTCCTGCCACGGCTCCGCGCGGACCTCTGCCCTGGTCACATAGCGCAGCGCGGGGCTGTTCGCTCGTTCGCTCGGTCCATTGCATTGTGTACATTGTGCGGAACATACAAGCCGGGGCGGAGCGGAGCGGGGCGGGGCGGGGACCACCACACCGGGCCATCGTCCCGCCATGTCCGTAACGCGTAACGGCTAACGGTCCGCACGCGTTGGCCGAGTCACGGCCCGCCCCGCCCCGCCCCGCCCCGCCCCGCTACCCCCTGCTCCGCCTCGCCACGCCCACCGTCTAAATGAAAGGATGCGTGGACGGGCGATACATTGTAGAATCTGTTTCCATTCGCCTTTCTGCGCTCCGAGCCAAGTAAGAGAGAAAATGAATAAAATGTGTACGCGGCGGAGAAAACGCGTCGCGGTCAGGGTCAACAAAGCGAATCTCTCGATGCCTGACACGTGAAAGGGGCCTTTAATCAAGTCGTGTGAAGAGTTAGATGCCAGATCTGCGAGATCCGCCAGCTATTAGTGTCCTTTGTATTGGACATCAAGCCGAACCTGCTAGGGTGAAAGTTCAACACTTTAGAACACTGATTTACTTCAAAAGTATAATGAAGCCAAAAGCCATATACTCAATTGTGTAATTGCTGTCATAAATTAAGTTGATGTTGAAGTGGAATACATGTGGCAAAACTTTGAAGGAGTTGAATACTGTGAAGGTGCAGCGTGCAGCTGTGTTAAGTCGTATCGTCTTGTAAAACCTTGGATGCGAAAAATTTATTTATTTTCGGATCAACGAGTTATCATCCGGATTCACACACATAACTTAGGCCCTTTTTCTTTTCCGGGTACCCCAAACAATCAAAAGAATAAGGTCGTTTAAATATGGGTCGGACCAACGAGCTGAACCGACGAGTCGCGATCTGGAATATTGTATGGTTCTGATGACGGCGGTCCGTGTGAGCCTTGCACTCGACGTCGGTCTGAACGTGGGCCGGGCCGAGGAATGCCCCTCTGGAGAGCCATGGATGGGTTGCGAAGCCCGTTTGCATCGCTCAATCCTTCCGCTTCGTCAACACGGAGACGACGTGTGCGCTTGCCATCTCTTGTATAGGGGTGCGACAGAGACAGCGGCACTGCTTAAGCAGGACAAGAGAAAGAGAGAGAGAGAGAAAGAGACGACCGAGGCGAGAGGAGGGAGGGACGGCGGAGAGGGAGGGAGGGGGAGAGAAAGAGATGAACCTGCGGCGAGTTGGGCCGGGCCGGGCTGCCGGTCGGACGGGGGAGGGAGGCAGGCAGGCAGGCAGGTCTGTCCAGCGGGGCCGGGCCGGGCCGGGCTGCGCGTGGCGAGACGGTGGCGACCCTAGCGGCGGCGCGCGGCAACTCGCCCGGTGCGCCGGGCCCGGCAGTAGGCGCTGCGCAACCGCCGAAGCCGGACGGAGATCGAGCCGCTCGGGACGCTGCTCCGCCCACCCGCCACCCGCTCCGCTCTCCGCGCTCCGCTCAGAGCAGCCAAGAGTCTGTGCCCCGCGCCGCGACCCGCACCGCGACCCGCACAGCCCCCAGCTCCGTGACACGAGCCCGTCGTCGCCGCGAGTCGTACGCGAGTGCCCGTGAGTGTGTGAGTGCGAGTGAGTGAGAGAGAGAGTGTGTGCGTGCGCGCGCGCGCGAGTGCAGTGGATACGAGGAGGAGTAGTGCCCTCGTGGCGCGAGGAGCAGGCACCTGTTGCCGCGGAGGTGCTTGCGTGCGATATCAGCAGCAGCCCGCAGCGCTGCCCTGGCCTGCCCTGCCCAGCCCAGCGCCCCTTCTTGGATACCTTGTGGAGTACGACGCGCTTGGAGGCGCCGCGGAGGAGGGCCCTTATGACGGCGAGCCCCGCGTGACCGCCTCAGCCCTGGTGCCGCCCTGGCGGTGAGAATGTGGCGGCCGGGCCCGTGGGAGGTCCCCGCGGCGGCCCCGGCGGCGCCCGCCAGGCTGGCCTCCAGGCTCGCCGCCCTGGCGGTCCTCCTCCTCGTCCTGCTGGCCTGTGTCAGCGGCGGCGGCGGCAGCAGCAACGGCAGCGGCGGCGGCGCGCCGGCCCCGGCCCTGCGGACCACTACTGCGACAGGTATGGCATGTCTACCCAACCTACCTATCCACCTCGGCGCCCCTCGCCTCGCCCCGCCCCGCCCCGCCCCGCCCAGGCCCGGGGACCGGCACTAAAGCCACGTCACCTGGCGGAGCCGGCCCGACCCGCTCCAGGGGCGCACGGAACGCTCCGGGGCGGGGGCGGGGGCGGGGCGGGTCCGAGGGGCGGCCATCAGCTTAGCGAGCACGTGACCCGCACAACCTTTGACTGGAAACGAAAATACAGTCAGCGACGATGGAGCGCGCTTAATCGACTCTCGGGGCTAGACGCAAGGAACGCGCTGTAAGTCTCAAGGGTGGAGACTTGAAAATTTGGCACGGCCGGCCGTAGGCTGTTTCCAATTCTCGTAGAGCAGGTAGGATGACTGGAGTAGTCGCTCGGCGCGCCGCGCCGGGTCTCACTGGCTCGGCGGTACTGCTACTCCCCGCCGCCCCACTTTAGTGACTGGGAGAGGAATTCCTAGGAAAAAAAAGAATGAAAAAGAAAGAAAACGACGGCCTCTGCTGCAGAAGAAAGAAGAAAGTTTATCGTGCTCGGGACACGCCGCTGTTTCCCCGCTCGCGCGCAAGAGTTGCATCCACACTCTTGCAGCCTCGTGCAGCAGGCGCGACGTACGCGCAAGAGACAGCGTCGGTGTCTGGACTGTCGCCTTCTGCAGGAAAAATCCAAGTGTCGCGACAATCGTCCTGGGCGATCCGGGCAACAGGTCCCTGAAACGTTGCCCCTCGACACGCCGCCGCCGGTCCTCCGCGTGCCACAATCAGCTGTTCGCGTCACATGTCGCCGGGCTGGTGCCCCTGCCGGTGCTCTGTGGGGTGATTCCGCACGCAAGTTTTGTCTCTCTATAGGGAGCGAGAGAGAGGTCACCACTAAACGCTGTTCGAAAATCAGCTTGCCAGCCCACGCCGCGCTGCAGGTGCTCCCGGGTGCTGTCCCTGTCATCCTCAGCTGACGAGACTGGGACGGGACGGGACGGACCGCCGGCTCGCCGGTCCGAGTAGCGTCAGCTGATTGCTGTCGTTGTGGCATTTGGATGCGCCGTGATTGTATCTTGTTTTTAAATCGAAGAGCTGCAGGGCAGTGCTACTGCTAGAAAAGTATAGGCAATCAGTCGTTCAATCAAAGACACTAGAGCTACCAAAGCGTGCTGCATCTCTCCGCCCTGGATTCTTGGCAAAACACTTGTACTGTGCTAATATGTTGCCTAGAAGGCAGACACAGATGCATCCGAGGGGTCCTTCACTTTTTAAAAAATATCAGTGTGCACCCTAAAAATAATCACTAAGAAAGAGAAAATAATCAAGAAAAAAATTAGAAAATAAAATCAAACAAAAAAACAACAAAAAATCACAAAACACCAGAAAAATCGGTGTACGCTTGAATTTATTGTGAATGACCCGTCGGATGCGTCCCGCATCACTCCACTGTGCTTAAACTACTTATATTGCCTACTCCCCAGCTGACTCCCTCGACGGTCCTTGCATTTCACTGCCTACATTGCCGGTGGCGGCGGCGACTTTGCTCGCCTCCAGCAGTTCTCACGCGGCGGCGGGGCGGAGCGGGGCTG
The DNA here is from genome assembly GCA_029379305.1 of Frankliniella fusca. NCBI lineage: Eukaryota > Metazoa > Arthropoda > Insecta > Thysanoptera > Thripidae > Frankliniella > Frankliniella fusca. Next base: position 19,579 of record JAHWGI010000139.1, read on the forward strand.
CAAGGCGATTCCGAACAACCGTTTTGTAGTTCCCTCGCTCTTACTCCTTACGGTCGTGCCCAATGAGTGGAACAAGGAAGGAGCGCGACGAAACCAGTGTGCGGAATCACCCTACAGGACCGCTGGGCTGGTCTCGGGGTGGAACAACAGAACCAACAGGTGGCGGCGGCAACCCCCAGCCCATTTGCCTGCCTCGGACTGACTCGGCTCGGCTCGGCTGCTCGGCTCGACTGGGGATTATGACAGCAGCACAAAGGCCGCGTCCCGCCCCGTCCCGTCGCGTCGACACCCACGAGCTCGGCACGGTCTCCAAGCCGGGTGATGTGCCCCTGCCTCACGCGCGCCCGGCCCGGCCCGGCAGCTGACTGATTCCGAGGACCGCTATCGCGCCAATAGCGGTGCCCTATGTTGAGGATGGCTGGCATGAGTGCGACAAGGACGGAGGCGCGAGGGGATCCTTCGGAATCAAACGGCAGCAGCTCCGCTCGCCGGTCCCGGCCCCTTTCTCCTCAGTCCGCCCCGTCACCCGCAACCTATGGTGTTGAGGAGCTGATGTGCATTTCGCTCGACGGCTCGGCCCGCTCCCTGGCTGGCTAGCTCCACGCATACCTCTACGCGCGCTCGGTGTACCGGATCGGTATCGGCCGGTACTACTGGAAACCTGTCCCTGCGGGGCGGCGCCGGCCCGGGTCCGGCCCGGGTCCGGCCAGGGCAGTGCGCTGGCTGTGCCTGCTGGTGCTGGTCCACGCCGACGCGCGCCCGGCCCGGCCCGAGCCGGTTCGAAGGGGTTTGTTCCCATCGGCCCGGCCTTGCGCGCTGTTCGCTAGGACTGTCAGCAGGTTGGCGGGGTAGGGCCGGGCTGGGCCGGGCCGGGCGGTGTTGGCAGCCGGTCCGGGGACTCCGGTTGATCCGGCCAGGCGGGCTGGGCTGGCATGGCCGCGCTAGGCCCCTCTAGTGCCACCACGCCTTGCTGTGCTGTGCCTCGTCCCGCCCCGCCCCGCCCCGCACGGCTACGCCTTTGCCTTCCTTTACCTTCTGCCATGGCAGCGCCGCGCCGCCGGCAGCTCTAGCCCGGCTGCCAGCCCTGCCTTGCTGCTCTCCCTGGCTGGCTGGCTGCGCTGCCAGGGCGGACGCCCGGCCCGGCCCGGCTAGCCTGCACGCCCCGAGCCGGTACGGGGCCTACGGGGCCCAAGCTGGGCCCCGAGCAGCCGAGCCGAGCCGACTCCAAGTCGTGGCGGGGCGGGGCGGGCGGGGAGAGCCGAGCCGAGCCGAGCCGTGGCGGGCGTCAACGACCTCCGTGGAGTTTCTACTTCCCCGTCGCGTCGTCCGCCGGCTGGACGGGCTGGCCAGGCAGGCAGGCAGGCAGGCAGGCAGGCAGGCCGGTGCTGGAGCTGCAGTCCGCCCCGATATACACTGCATTCAGCTGCTTGATTGAATTGGAAGTCCTTCCCGCATCCTTATCCCGTCCCAGTGTGGGGAGGCCCTGGCCCGGGCCAGCCCGGCTCGTCGCCCTGCTGGCTGGAGCGACCCGCCCCGCCCCACCCCGCCCCACCCCGCCCCACCCCGCCCCACCCCGCCCCACCCCGCCCCGCCCCACCCCGCCCCGCCCCGCCCCGCCCCTCTCCAATCAGGACCGGCGGCTGCACATGACACACATGTCCGGCGCGGCTCTGCCCTGCGACATGAACACTTCCCTGGCGTTCGTACCCTTGAAGTGTCGCTAGAAATATGGTCGAGTTGTGAACCGAAGTGAAGCACACCTCGCCTCGCACCTGCCCGGGCGCGGAGGGGCGGCGGGGGTCGTGACCCCACGGTGCCAGGCTCACACGCGCACATCTTCACTCTCGGCCGAGGGCGCGCTGCGAAGCGTGGCGTGGCGTGGCGCGGCGGGGCGCGGCCGAGAAAAGGGGGCGGGGATGCAGGTCAGCCAGAAAGAAAGTGGCACTTTTTTGTAGAACGGAGTGTACTGCTTTGCCTGTAGCCGCCCTCCGCACCACCTCAGCTGCGCGTTGCGGGTGGGGCGGGGGCGGGGGCGGGGGCGGGGAGGAACGAGGAGGACATGGAAAGTAGTTGCTCGCGGTCGTACGGGATGTCGTCCCGACCCGACGGGGGCCGCTGCTCCAGGGCCTGGAACATGTATTGTGACTTGAGTGTGATACTGCAGTATCACACATGTTCGACCGTCCCGAAGCCCCTTGGTGTGCGGGCCCGGGGCGCGCGGTGCGGGGCCCACTGCGCCGCGTGTTTTCTCCGTCGGCCGGAAGTGGTCTAGCCCAAAGGTGTGACCCGACGGGACCCGACGCGGAAGCTGCCCGCGGGCGTCGGTGTGGGAGGCAGGACATAGAGTCAGGTCTGGATATGGCTGGCGGCCCGACTGGATCATGGGGGGATACCCATGGCAGTGTTGCCAGAGAAGTAGGCAAACACTGCACAAAGACACCTGTGTGAGGCGGACGGGTATCTCCGCCTGCCTACTAGGCAAACTGTCCGCACGTCAGACTTCCTTTTGCCCAGTAGGCAGGCGGAGATACCCGTCTACCTCACACGAGTGTATTCGTGCGGTTTTTGCCTACTGTTCTGGCAACACTCACACTGACCCATGGTGTTGGGATTGTGTCGGGATCAGCCGTAGACTGGCCCGGCGCGGCGCGACTCGAGCTGTCGGTGACTTGAGAGGACCTGTGCAGGACCTGTGGAGCAGGGGCGCTGCCGCGCCGCGCGACGGACGTGCCCGAAGGGTGCCTCTTTGGAGTACGCCCTGGGTTTCAGTCATTTTCTAATCACAAATCAATCACATCAGATCGCGACTCATGTGCATTTCTATAAAAAAGAAAAAAATAAAATTACTAAAATAGTATTGCTGGGAATGACAGCTGAAATAGAATTACAGTAAGTTTCCTACATAAATTTTGGTAAAATTTTACTTCCGAACAGCAACTCTCGCAAGTCCGCCTCGCTGCGGAAGCCTGTAGCACCCCTCACTACTTGTGCCCGCAGGCGCCCAAAGCGCCCGCGCCGCGCCGAGCTGCCCTCACCACGCGCCCGTTCCGCGCCCAGCACTAGTGCGCGGCCCGGTAATTAAAAGCAGTGGCGCTCACCCACCATCTGGGCGAGAAGAAGAGGAGCGAATTAGAGAGGGAAAAAAACGAAGCAGAGCAGAGCGGCACATCGCACCGCGGCCCCCGAGGCAAGGCGAGGTGTAGCGTTGCCCAGATTGATTTTCTCGCTGCCGGCGCATGGCGGGCGGCCCTACCACACCGGCCGGGGCCAGGCCCAGGCCAGGCGCCTGCTGCTGCTGCTGGTCCGGCCCCGCCCCGTCCCGTCCCGTCCGCTGATGGAGTCGGAGCCGCGGGTAAAAAGCGGAGCCCCGCGCGGAGCTGATCGGCGCGCAGCCCAGATGGGCGCTTGCGGGCCGGGCCGGGCCGGGCCGGGCCGGGCCGAGCAGGGCCGGCAGGACTGCGAGACTTTGGGCGGTTTCGCCACGCCCGCGGCCTGCGGGGCCAGCCGGGCCGGCGGGCGCAGAAAAAGCCTCGAGCCGCTGCAGGACGAGCTAGCCGAGCGCCCTGCTCAGCCGGGGGCTGCCCCGCCCTGCCCTGCCCCGCCCCGCCCCGCCCCGCCCCGCCCCGCCCCGCCCCGCCCCGGGCCACCTTTCCATTCTCGAGGAATTCCCGGCGAGGCGGCTGCTATGAGGGCTTCGCGCCACGGCCGACGTGACGAGTGAACGCCCCAAGGCGGGGCGGGGCGCAGGCGTCACGCCACGCGAACGAGAGGAACACCACGCGCTGCGAAAAGGGAACGCGAAATAACGCCCTGCTGGGTGCGGGGCGGCCGCAATGGATACAGTCATCGCCACCCTGGGTGTCGTCGATGGAAGCGGGAGCAGTGCGGGTCAGGGTGCAGGGTGGTGTGTGGAGGGGATGGGGGTAAGAGGGCGTGGCCGAACAACTCTGAAAGAAATTTTTACGCCTCAAAACTTAGAAAAATCCAGAGAAAATTTGATATTTTTTAAAAATAAAAATCAGGAAAGTTTTTCTGAAATTTCGGTGAAATTCAAGTGAAATTTCACAAAAATTTAAAAAAATTTACAAAAAA
>JAHWGI010000140.1:0-86317 GCA_029379305.1 Frankliniella fusca
GCGCTACGAGGAATTTCCCTGTTGTGGGGAAATAGGACACCCTTAAAAGTATCGTGGGCCATCACTGTGAAAAATAGGTGTGGTAGTACGGAAAAATATTCTACGAAGAGTGGCAGTTCTAAAATTACAATCACAAATCCTAAAATTACAATCACAAATCCTAAAATTACAAGCACTGCTTCTTGACGTGAGATTCAATCACGAACAAGAATGGGCCTTAAATTCACAACATTTTTCGTTCATCGTATTTGACAAAGTATATGGTAAATATACTACGACATTTCTCACAGAGTGGCTGCAGCAGGTCTGTGGTATAAAACGTTCGAAAGAAGTGCACTTGTCTGCGAAAATAAAAGCACAAGCAGAGCACATGGGAAACATTCTCCCCTCTCTCCATCTCCCTCTCCGCGCTCGACATCTCCACGCACCGGCATCACTGTTAAAAATTACCGCGGTGAATGCCTACGGTTCGCACCGTCAATTTTTTAACTGGTCCCAGACCGTAATTTTTGACTACGGTCTGAATCTTACGGTACACTTCGTAGATGTTGGGAAAGTTCAAGGGAGCACATTCCATCCGCAATGAAGTACAGTCCGTACCGTAAGGATACGTTACTGTCTGACCGTCCACGAAAACTACGGTACGGACCGTAGGCATACCGTAACTCCTTATTCCAGTATTTTTAACAGTGATTAGTTTATATCTGCATGCGTTAAAACTCCGGCCGTTGAACGCAACGCTTCTCGAAACAGATGTCGACCGTCCACACCGCGCTGCTGCTCCAGACTTTGGCGCGAAACCGGATCTGATTCAGCACAAGTCTCCAAACTGTGTTCGCTGCAGGCGTCAGGTAATTTATGAATGCCCTCCTCTCTCCCTACACCCCATCCCTATACTCCTTCCCGACCAATCACCTGGCAACTCCCACAATTTCTATTTAGGCTGCACTCCACTCCGGCGCGAACCACCGCGACCTCCACGGCGACCTGCTCCGCACCGCGCGTCAGCTACTTTCCAAGAACTTGGAACCATAACGTTCGCCACCCGCCGGGGCCGCCTCCCCGCGCTGCTGGCCTGGCAGCGAGGCTGGGCGCGGCGCGGCCACTCTCTCGCACGGACACGAAGCGGACCAAATGATTCACGATGCTGAATACTTTTGGGTGTGCCGACCGCTACCACGCCAAGCCAGCCGCCGCACAAAGTACTTTCGTGTCCTGCCATACACATAAACTGTGCGCGCTGCGGCCGCTTTCGTGTGAAACATTTATTTATTTTAAAGAAAAGAAAGAAAAAATGATCCATTTGAGCTACCAACCTGTTTTCTCCTTCTTTTTTAAAATGGTAAAAGTGCCGCGTTCGCCGAACGTATTAGAGGGCTTTCAGAGGGCAGCCTCCCTCCACTCACTCGTTCTCGCCGGCCCAGAGCCTGACCACGGCCGCTTCCCTACCCGCCCGCCACACGGAGAACCGCAACATCCGGGGCCGCCCCAATGCAGGCCACTCGGCCCCACCCCGACCCCGACCCGACCACTGCGCCCTTGAACCTCCCTCCACGAGGTGCCGGGCCCGGCCCGGCCCGGCCCGCCGCGAACAGGGCCGCCTGCAGCCCGCCAGATCCCCAACGACCTATTTTGGTGTTCCCCTCCTTAATTTTCGCCTGTGGAGTCCTGTACGAAGGCAGGAAGAGCGGAGCAAAATAGCCAGTGGGCGGAGGAGAGTGCACAGGCATCATCCACTTTCCTCACACAAAACACACATTTATATAATGCATGCTATCGTGGATTTATTTCGCCTTTGGTAAGAAAATTTCTTTCGACTCCATATCCTGCTTGACTCTTTAGTTTAACAGTGCCGATCCTCCTGCATACGCCTGAAGAAGATGTCCTTTTTCGGGAGGGAAATGGGTAAGAGGAAGGGGTGGCAGTAGCTCGTAACATGACTACTTTGTGTTGGCTACCTGCCCAGAACGGGCCGCTGGGCGGCCATTCTTTGGCACGGGCAAACACTACCCACCACGTTCGCTGGTTTAGCACGCTAAAGCGGTAGCATAGCTACCAGCGAGTTTTACCTTTTTTACCACACCTTTCCCCTCCCACGCGTTCAAACTCTCGCGCACACTTGCGCGCTACCGCTACTGCGGTGCGGAAACTACCCGAAATCAGACCATTTCGGGTACTGTGACAACCCCGGGGGCACACCTCGAGACCTCGGGTACCGTGGCACTCCCTAGGGCACACCTCGGTCACTAAGGGCGCACCTCGGGGAGGCTGGCACTCACTGGGGCACACCATTTCATCCCCAATCGAGTCGACGCAACGCTGCGCCAACGGTAAAAGGAAACCTATAATAGCACGGGGTGCCTTGGGTGGCCATTCCCAGCTTTTCCCCCTTTCCAGCCAGCCTTTGCTCGAGTCCCTTCTGACCCAGGCAGGCAGGCGCGCGCGGGCGAAGCGGAGAAGGGGGTGCTGTGAGGTGACCCGGGTAGGTGGTGAGGGATGTGGGGCGGGGTGGGGAGGGGAGGACGCTCGCATCTCCCACAGGTAAGTCCTCGGGGGGCCCCCCCGCGGGCTGTCGGCTCGGCCCCGCGCCCCGCCCCGGGCCGGACCGCTGCCTTCTCAAAGCCAAATGAACTGAGCCGTGGTGCTGGGCCGGGCAGGGCCGGGCAGGGCCGGGCAGGGCCGGGCTGGGCCCCCTGGTGGGGGCGCAGGCCCCGGGCCCCGGCCCCGCCCAAGCCTCGATCCAAGCCTCGGCCCTGCACGCCGCCGTCGCCACGGCCGAAACGCCAATAAAGTTCAATTCCTCGATTACTCGCAGCATTCCTCAGCCAATTTGGTGCGCTCTGGTCCCAGGACCGGCCGGAGCACTATTGGACCGCCGACAAGAGAGGGTGTCGTCGCCGCCCACCCCGCAGCGGCCAGACACGCTTTCTCCGCCAGCAGAGGATATTCGTAAATAAAGGCTGACGCCCTGGCCGCCGCCGGCCGCCGCCCATCTCAGAACGCGGCTACGAAGAAAACGCCCCGCCTTATGTCTTCTGGGAATTTCTTTTCAAATCCCAGCCCGCCCACAACAAAACTCCCACCACCACCCCGTATAGCGGCCGCTTATTAGCAGATGATACCGAAGGTAGCATCTGCTTTTACTCTCGATATTTACTTTAAAAAGGCTTCAGTATGAAGGCTAAACGTACGCTCAAAAGAGGCCTCCCCTCGATATTTACTTTAAGAAGGCTTCACTATATAGGCTAAACGTAAGCTAAAGAAACACCTCACTAGAGTGTGGTGCTTAGAAAGGTGGTCGTAAGGAAGGCCCCCCCTAAAAGGCGGAGCTTAGGAAGGTGGTCGTAAGGGAGGCCCCCCTAGAAGGCGGAGCTTAGGAAGGTGGTCGTAAGGGAGGCCCCCCTAGGAGGCGGAGCTTAGAAGGGTGGTCGTAAGGAAGGCCCCCCTAGAGGGCGGAGCTTAGGAAGGTGGTCGTAAGGAAGGCCCCCCTAGAGGGCGGAGCTTAGGAAGGTGGTCGTAAGGAAGGCCCCCTAGAAGGCGGAGCTTACGAAAATGGTCGTAAGGGAGGCCCCCCTACGAGGCGGAGCTTAGAAGGGTGGTCGTAAGGGAGGCCCCTCTAAAGGGCGGAGCTTAGGAACGTGGTCGTAAGGAAGGCCCCCCTACAGGGCGAAGCTTAGAAGGGTGGTCGTAAGGGAGGCCCCCCTAGGAGGCGGAGCTTAGAAGGGTGGTCGTAAGGGAGGCCCCCCTAGAGGGCGGAGCTTAGGAAGGTGGTCGTAAGGAAGGCCCCCCTAGAGGGCGGAGCTTACGAAGGTGGTCGTAAGGAAGGCCCCCTAAAAGGCGGAGCTTACGAAAATGGTCGTAAGGGAGGCCCCCCTACGAGGCGGAGCTTAGAAGGGTGGTCGTAAAGGAGGCCCCCCTAAAGGGCGGAGCTTAGGAACGTGGTCGTAAGGAAGGCACCCCTAGAAGGCGGAGCTTAGGAAGGTGGTCGTAAGGGAGGCCCCCCTAGGAGGCGGAGCTTAGAAGGGTGGTCGTAAGGGAGGCCCCCCTAGAGTGCGGAGCTTAGGAAAGTGGTGGTAAGGAAGGCTCCCCTAGAAAGCGGAGCTTAGAAAGGTGGTCGTAAGGAAGGCCCCCCTAGAGGGCGGAGCTTAGAAGGGTGGTCGTAAGGTAGGCCCCCCTAGAGGGCGGAGCTTAGGAAAGTGGTGGTAAGGAAGGCTCCCCTAGAAGGCGGAGCTTAGAAAGGTGGTCGTAAGAAATGCTCCCCTAGAGGGCGGAGCTTAGAAGGGTGGTCGTAAGGGAGGCCCCCCTTGAGGGCGGAGCTTAGGAAAATGGTCGTAAGGGAGGCCCCCCTAGGAGGCGGAGCTTAGAAGGGTGGTCGTAAGGGAGGCCCCCCTAAAGGGCGGAGCTTAGGAACGTGGTCGTAAGGAAGGCCCCCCCCCAGAAGGCGGAGCTTAGAAAGGTGGTCGTAAGGAAGGCCCCCCTAGAGGGCGGAGCTTAGAAGGGTGGTCGTAAGGGAGGCCCCCCTAGAGGGCGGAGCTTAGGAAAATGGTCGTAAGGGAGGCCCCCCTAGTGGGCGGAGCTTAGATGGGTGGTCGTTAGGGAGGCCCCCCCATGACGTGTCAGTGACGTGTCAGTGACGTGTCAGTGACGTGTCAGTGACGTGTCAGTGACGTGTCAGTGACGTGTCAGTGACGTGTCAGTGACGTGTCAGTGACGTGTCAGTGACGTGTCAGTGACGTGTCAGTGACGTGTCAGTGACGTGTCAGTGACGTGTCAGTGACGTGTCAGTGACGTGTCAGTGACGTGTCAGTGACGTGTCAGTGCCGTGTCAGTGCCGTGTCAGTGCCGTGTCAGTGCCGTGTCAGTGCCGTGTCAGTGACGTGTCAGTGACGTGTCAGTAACGTGTCAGTAACGTGTCAGTAACGTGTCAGTGACGTGTCAGTGACGTGTCAGTGACGTGTCAGTGACGTGTCAGTGACGTGTCAGTGACGTGTCAGTGACGTGTCAGTGACGTGTCAGTGACGTGTCAGTGACATGTCAGTGACGTGTCAGTGACGTGTCAGTGACGTGTCAGTGACGTGTCAGTGACGTGTCAGTGAGGAAGGTTACCCAAGCGGGTGGAGCTTAGGAAGGTGGTCGTAAGGGAGGCCCCCTAGAAGGCGGAGCTTAGGAAGATGGGCGTGAGGGAGGCCTCCCTAGAAAGTGAGGCTTAGGAAGGTAATCGTAAGGAAGGCCTCCTCAAAAGATCGCATGACACCTGATAAACGAGCAATATCAGTTCTAGCAGTGTATTATTTTACTAAGTCTTTATCATCTGCTGTCACGTTAGCGTTAGCGATAACGTTTTTTTTTTTTGACAGTGAGGTCCATCGCCGCCCACACCTCGTTGGCGCCCGGCGGCGGCGGCCGGTTCAAGTCCAGGATTGCGCCACGAGGGATCGAGTCCCGGAACTGACTGCCGTTGGAAATCCCCAAAGTGGGACGTCTATCATCCCCGGGCAGGCGAGCGGGCCGGGCCGCGCCGTGCCGGGCCCAGGACGGGCTTATGAGCTCCGGAGCCGTCAACGTCTTAGGCATTCGCAGCGATACTCCGGGGCGAGCACTTAGCAGCCGGAGGCTCGAGCCCCGGGCTGGGCGGGGGCGGGCCGCGCTTATCCGACGACAACGCAGTGCCAGTCCAGATGGGCTGAGCGGGAGAGATCATTTCGAAAAATCATTATACGGGCCCCATAAAATCATTTTAAAAAATCAAAATATAACAAAGAAAAAAAGATACAGAAAAGTACGAAAAATCGAGAAAAAAATGGACAAAAAGACGAAATAAAATTGGAATAAATTCAGAAATCGGGGTAAAAAATCAAAATTTATCAAGACGTGATTGAAATTTTCCTTAAAAAATCAAAAGAAGACCCCCCCCCCAAAAAAAAAGAAGCCAAAATATCTTTTCACACAGTTTGTATGAGCGCTCGAGCTGAGCTGAGGTGAGCTGAGCCCGCGGTATCCGGCATTTTAGAATATTCTGGACATGACGAGACTGTTCGGCAGAGTGGCCGGAGCCTCCAGGAGAACACCTCCGCCCGCCTCGCCTGCACTCTATTCCCCCTCGCTCCCAAACCCGCACATTCGCCCTCTCCCGACCCCGTTGAGATGGCACCGACGGCGGCGACGCCTGCCTGCCCCTCCACCACTCTTCATTACAACGCCGCCCTGAATTATGTAGCGCAGAGCAAAAACCTCGGGTTCCCACCTGCGCTGCCCGGGGCGAGCTGTCCTCCCCGCTGCACCTCGTGCCGGCGGCACCGTGCCCCTAACCCCCCCCCTTCCCTTCTGCTCTTCCCCTCTCGGCCACCTCCAAACTCCGCAAGATCCTGAAGAATCAAACAAGCGGCAAAGCATCAGGGGCACCAGTCTGGAACGTGGAAATGTGAACACTCAACAGAGTCGTCATACATAACGCATTCATGTATTCAAACAAATATTCCCCCTTTGAAGAGGAGTGTATATCCGCGACCATGAAAGTACAGACGAACACGGAGTATCGCCGCGGCGCCCTCGTTCCCGCGGCGGCATATTGCAGCGTGACAAGTATTGCTGATGTTCAGCTTGCGCGCCGCTGCGCCGTTGCCGCCACCGCCACCTACATCGTCATAATTGAATTAATTATTTATGTAAACGTGGTGGTCCTGCCTGCCCCTCCTTCCTGCTCGCCTCGGCCAAGTGCCTCGACAGCTCGGGCCCGGGGGACGCCTCCTGCTCCTCTCGGCTCCAGACCGGGCCAGCGCTATAAGTGGTGACGGTGGTGAGGCCCGGCTGGCTGGCTAGTCACGCCGAGGGGAAGGTATAGAGTGACAGGTATAGTGACAGCCAGCGTCGGGCTGATAGTGACGACGAGGATATTGACGATGAAGACAGTGAGGGGGAGCAGCGTTGCGCGCGGGGCTTGGCTGACCCAAAGAGCGCGATGGTGGGATAGTGTTCAATGATTTTTTTCTGTTGAAAGTTTCGCCTCTTGAAGGGATAGCGATAGCCTGGTCCTATAGGGTGGCGGCTGCTGCTGGGAACTGGAAATGACTTTTAGAATGAAAGGTACCGGGGGAGAAGGTAATCAAAGCCATTGGGAGGATCACTTACTCGGCATATGCGTCCCAAAGTTTAGAGAGGCCGATTTCTAGCCACAGGAAATGCGCTCGGGCGCTTTGCATTAGGGTCGTTCTGCGGCCTAACATCACTGCCGTGATGATCCGTGATGATCAACAGTTACTTCTTAGCCTTTTAGTAACGGCGGCGTTTCCTGCATCTTTTAGCCCTCCTTTTTTTTCCAGCGCAGCGGGCCCTTATGGCTTTGGGGCCAAACAACCTCATGTTACAGTCTATCTGTTCCACTCAAGGAAGTTGAATCAGAGACTTGAAAGCTTCATGGTGTCTCCGGGATCGCTCCTGGACATGGGAAATGCTTAAATCCTTGAATCCCCACTTAAACAGTAACAAAAGGCATTGAAATTTTAAGAAAATTATGTAACAGCATATACATTGAAAATTTTCGAAAACTTTTCATGGCCTCCATAAAAGTACATATATATCTCGACGAGATGGGTACGCCTCTGGCCAAACGGAGTTGCCAGAGTAGCAAAGCGGAGCTGACAACGCGGTTTGGCTGGCTGAAGGGCGGGCCTGCTGCTTGTTCCTATTTGCCTTCTCTCTTTCCAGCTCATCTCCTTCTGCTGCATCATAGATCGGATAATGGAATAATCGATCCACAGACATTGCGCGAGGAGTGAGCGCCTGCCTGTCGTGGTGGGGCGGCCGGGGGGAGGGGAGGGAGGGCTTGTTGCACCTTGATGAGGGTGGCGGGGCGGGGCGGGGCGGCCCGTCTCCTCGGGTGCGAGGTACATGAGGGTGTTGAGGAGGGGGACGGGGGTGGGGGAAGGGCGGCGCTGCGCTCAGAGCCTCCGGGAGGAGATAACGCCCCCTGACAAGCAGACAGCGACAGCCAAGTGATTGAGTTGCCATGAATTATTAGCTTCATCGCATTTCCCCCCGCGTCGTGTGGAGGCGTTTCACCTTCAACCCGCAACGGTATGAAATCGTCCTATTAAATATGTTTTCCCTCTGTTCAGAAAAGAGGGAGGAAAAAAAACTTGTTTCGTATACTACATTTGATTTTTCGTATCCACAGGAGGTGTATCCGTGGTGCGTCGGTCCTTGGGAGCTGTGCCGCGACAAAGGCGATTCGTTGGAGAGCAGCTGCCCCGTGCCCCGCCCCGCCACGCCCCGCCCCACCCTACCCCACCCCGCCCCGCCCCGCCCCGCCCCGCCCCGCCCAGCCTCACTATGCCACGCCATGCTCTCTACCCCGCTTTCACACAAGATGAGTGAGTTGAAGCACGTTTACTGGGACCCCAGCCCAACCCTTCCTTCTGTCCGCCGAGGACAGAGATCAGTCGCTGAGCGACAGAGACGGACAGATAAGGACCGGTGGTTGGGCTGGGCAGGGGAGCGAGCGCGAGAGAGAGTGAGAGAGGAAGAGGAGGAAGCATCTCGTTGCCCGAGAACCCGACACGACCAACGGAGCAGCAAATCCAGCCAGAACAAATGACTGGCGTTGGAGGTGACCCGCAGCGGGCACGGCGGGCACGGCGGGCACCCAGCGCCGCTCCCCTCCCAGCCACGCCCCGGGCGGACCGTGACAGATTGGTCCGTGTCTGCATCATGTTTTAAATTGTTTCTCTCTTCCCGGACCACTCCTTTGGCCCCGGCCCCGCCCCGCCCGGCCCCGACTGCTTCCGCCCGCCACTCACGGCAGCGCCCCAAGAAGGAAAGCCCCTCGGATATAGCCCTCCCCCCCCTCCCCCCCGGCTCCCACAACAACCCACCCCTTTCCTGCAGGAAACTTGAATCCTCCGCGCGCCGCGCCTTTGCCTCCTCGCCTCGCCCGTGAGTAAAAGACGCGTGCAAGGCGGTCTGCACGCCGCCGTGCAGCTGCTGTGTAGTTTTCTCTCCGGACAAAGATAAATTGTCCATATGTGGCAATCCCTTTAAGACAGCGGCGCTGGGCGGCGCTGGGCGGCCCTAGTCCACCTGTCCCATTGCTCAAAGGGCCGCCGCTTCGTACCGTTATCTTTCTCATACTTCATCGTGGCGGCGCGGCAGGCCAGGCAGGCCCACCACGTCCGGCGCGTCATACGGAGACGTGCGACCGCACCGGGCCCGGGAGGGAAGTCCCGCCAAAGCAAAGGGAGGCAAGGCATCCCGTGGTGTTGCCAGAAAAGTGGGCAGAAAATGACCGAAAACACACACTGGAAACGCAAGTGTGCGAATGTCGTACACTTGGATGTGTGCGAATGCCCATTCGTACACTTGAGGGCGTAAAGGTGTGAATTTGCCCTGGAAATTCACACACTTTGGCCTGCAAATGCATGATTGGGCATTCGCACACCTAGATATGTGTGACATTCACACACACTGTTCCTCCAAAGGCAATGAAAGTACTACCTTTTGTGGCAGTGCCCCTGCAAAGGCAATGGGACAAAAGTAAGACCTTTCCAGCGGCAATGAATCGCTCATTGCCGTTTCAAAGGCAGTATTCATTGCCAATTTTGGCAATGAGTCGAAGTTAGTTTTTGAATTTTCTCTAAGTTATTGGCATTTCAGTCATTGCCACATCGTGGCATTGAAGGTTCATTGCCAAAGATTCGGCATTGAAGGTTCATTGCCAAAATATCGGCAGTGAAGGTTCAATGCCATAATGTCGGCAGTGACGGTTCACTGCCAAACAGCCGGCAATGATCGTTCACTGCCAAAAGGTCGGCAATAATGTACTGCCAAAATGCAGCAATTAACCCTTGAATGGCGTATGTAGCCATTTGGCTACAACTGAAAGACAACGACCCTGATACGTTAATAAGCATCTGACGCTTCACATCTGGGGCTCAGTCGATTGTTCAAACCTTCCCGCGTCGGGAAATCGACATATCTCGATGTCGGGATCGATCAGTAACGAAGGGTGAAGAAGAAAAAACTTCATTCCGACACATGCAAGATGGCGGCGCTATAGGCCAGAACAACATTAGCCGTAGCGGCTGGAAAAATAATTTTTGACTGCAAACAAGGGAAGTTGTTTTCCATTAAAAGGTGAAGTATAAGATCCCCAAAGTCAGTTTGGTGATATATTGAATCAGAGCAGTGCTAGACAGGCGAGAAAACAGTTGTGTCCATTTGGCTACATCGGCCACCCCCGGTTTGGACCCTCTTTTCACAAATATTGATCCCACATGCAAACCATGGGCATCACTGGATTCGTCTTGAAGAGGACTATCAGAATTCATAAAGAAAACCACAGATCGGAGTCTGCATGGAGTGGCAAAAGCCAAAAATCTTCATATAATGTTACCAAATGGTGATTATGGTGCATAATTCACGAAATAATGCTAAAATGTAAGCAAAGTCCGTCTTTTTTGTAAGACTAGACCTAAGAGAAGATATTTCAAGAAACTCCGAAAAAAGTTTCGCACACCGTCGCCTAGAAAACAGTTGTAGCCATTTGGCCACATTGGCCATTCCGATATTTCGACTTATTTCGACTTTGTGGAAATCACCTAAACTGTTCTAGACAACAGCAACAACAACAAAAAGTTAGTATTGTCTAAAAAAAATCCCCCCCCTACCCCTCTCCCGGATCCGCACCTGGGCACCTAGTGCGAGTCTTTGCCGCCGGCGCCCACACCTGCCTTATCACGACTACACTGGAAATCCAAGTGTTTGAATGTCGCACACCTGCAGGTGAGCGAATGTATATCGTTCACTTGCAGGTGAGCAAACGACCATTCGTACGATTGTAGGTGTGCGAATGATCATTCACACACTTGTAGGTGTGTGAATGACAATTCGTACACTTGCAGGTGAGCGAATGGCCATTCGTACACTTGTTGAATCACATGGGAAGGCCGGGCCTTCTAGGTGTAAGAATGTATATTCGCTCACCTGCAAGTGTACGAATTGTCATTCACACACCTACAAGTGTGTGAATGATCATTCGCACACCTACAATCGTACGAATGGTCGTTCGCTCACCTGCAAGTGAACGATATACATTCGCTCACCTGCAGGTGTGAGACATTCAAACACTTGGATTTCCAGTGTAGTCGTGATGAAGGCAGGTGTGGGCGCCGGCGGCAAAGACTCGCACTAGGTGCCCAGGTGCGGATCCGGGAGAGGGGGGGGGGTAGGGGGGGGATTTTTTTTAGACAATACTAACTTTTTGTTGTTGTTGCTGTTGTCTAGAACAGTTTAGGTGATTTCCACAAAGTCGAAATAAGTCGAAATATCGGAATGGCCAATGTGGCCAAATGGCTACAACTGTTTTCTAGGCGACGGTGTGCGAAACTTTTGTCGGAGTTTCTTGAAATATCTTTTCTTAGGTCTAGTCTTACAAAAAAGACGGACTTTGCTTACATTTTAGCATTATTTCGAGAATTATGCACCAAAATCACCATTTGGTAACATTATATGAAGATTTTTGGCTTTTGCCACTCCATGCAGACTCCGATCTGTGGTTTTCTTTATGAATTCTGATAGTCCTCTTCGAGACGAATCCAATGATGCCCATGGTTTGCATGTGGGATCAATATTTGTGAAAAGAGGGTCCAAACCGGGGGTGGCCGATGTAGCCAAATGGACACAACTCAGTTTTTTATGATAAAATGGGTCATCGTCATTGGGGTCGATGTTTCCGAGTTCTTTGGGACCAATTAAAGAAAAAATAATGATAATTCATTTTTTTCCGACGATTGGACGTGGTGTGGCCATTCAAGGGTTAATGAAAAAGTGAATTGATTTTAAGTTACTTTCAGAACATTGCCGATGGGCTGGTATTGAACACTGCCATTGGGTTGGCAATGATCGGTTCATTGCTGCTGCAAAGGTCTTACTTCTGTCTTATTGCCTTTGCGCCGGTTATTGCCAAAAGGGGCTTCATTGCCACGAAAGGTAGTACTTCACTGCCAATAATGACAATGATCACTACCTTTGAAAAAACAGTGCATTCACACACTAGGGTTTCTAGTGAACGTGGATGGAGCGGAACATCTACACTGGTAAAACAAATGTGCAACTTTTGCACACTTACGTGTCGAATATATGTGACTTTGCACGTTACATGGTGTCGAGTTTTACTACATATTACAATAACGTCTAAACTTTAAACGTCTCGCAAGTGTCGAATGCTTGCACGCACTTGGACACATGCACCAGCCATAACAGACGTCGAGTAACTGCACACTAAATGGCGTGCAGTTTATTGAACGTTTCGGAAGTGTCGGAACATTGCACACCGAATAACGTTTAGTTAAGTTCGACAACTTGAAGTGTGCAATGTTTGCACATTTTAAACTAAACACCAATTGACGTGCAGAAATAGACATTAGTTTTGCCAGTGTACTCACCTGAGCAGATCGATGGTCTAGTAGGCAGACGTACATACCAGTCGCGGCTCCACACAACTGTGCATTGGGAGCTTTGGCTACCTTGCTGGCAACACTGGCGTATCATGCGGCAACGGTGGAGGAGCAGCCGTGATGGGACGCAGGCAAGAAATTCATGTTCTATTCTCGAAACGCAACCGAATTCCTGCAGGGTGTCATATGAACGAACAGTGACTACACATCTCGTAGTGGTCTGATCAGTCCTGCTTAGAAAATATCCGTTCTTTTCAGCGCCAATGGCGATACGCTCTTCAAACGGTACAAACCAGGCCAGACGCCAGATGTGGGGGCGCGCGCGGCGCGGTCCACAATATGGCCGGTCCTGACCGTTCTGTTTATTTACCTTGGCTGCAGCAGCGTTATATTGCGATTGCCGATCGAGTGCCCCACTCGGGCCCCACCCCCCGCCCGTTTTGAAGAACGGTTATGCATTGGTGCATGCGGGGCGACCTGAGGAGGGAGTAAAGAACGTATTAAAAAAAAAGGAACGAGAAAAAGAAGTGCGATACGCAACAGGCCAGCTGTGAAATCGTTTGCGCGGTTCCACATAACTGATTTCGCTTCGCGTACGTTAGCGCGCGTCAAAGAGTTTTCTCCCGGCCAACTATCCCACTGCGGCAGCTCCGCCCGCAGCCCCGTCCTGCCGCTCTGCTCCTGCCGAACTGGTTATTTGTTTTATTGGAACTGATGTGTTGCAGATGGGTTGGAAACAAAATGATGTACTTGCCAGAGTGAAAAGGATTCCATCGATCGTAAAACTAAGGGCAATAAAATGGGTGCACGTCGAGGAGAAAAGTTCACAGTCACAGCACGAACGTGGCCAAAGGGCGAAGAAGAACCACAACGAGAACCTGCTGATTGTGAACTTTTACATTTAGACACTACTTGCTGAAATGTCGGTTTTGTTTTATATCTTATCTTCGCGGCGTAATAATCAAGACTTAAAAAGTGAAGGACAACAATGAATACTTTCTACAGTGGAAGCAATACCATTAAAAAGATAGACAATGTGATACGCCTAGAATTAACTATACTAATCAGACGACGATAAATAGCAGAGCCACGCTTCTTAAGACACGCCAAGTCTCGGCAAACATTTCTTATAGCATATTATCCTTGAGAAAAGGGCAGGGTCGGAGTTCTGCAATAAAATGAGGGATTTCCATTCCAGGGGCCGGGTCGGGCAGGCCCTCGACCGCCTGGGCGCCGCAACGCCCCACTCCGGCCCGGCCCGCCCCGTACCGCCCCGCCCCGCCCTCCCCCGTCCCACCCCGAGCTGCCCCGCCCTTCCCCGCCTAACCCACGCGAGCCAGCCCCAGCCCGGCCGCGGCGGCGCAGCGCAGCGATCCTCAGGGGGAGCTCATCGTGCCTGTTTGTTTTAGCTGTCTCGCCCCCCCCCCTCCCCCCTGCTCCTGCTCCGCCCTTCTCCACTCTACTTCTCCTTTCCTGTCAAAATATCGACTGCTTTTCCATCGAGGCGAAAATGATTAGCACCATGCAAATAAAGGAGAGGCGGGGATGGAAAAAATGAGAGGGACGGAGGTCGGTAGACAACGCAGAGTTTGGTTCGGATTGGCTCCGCAGCTCGATCCACGTGGCTCCCGCCCCGCCCCGCCCCGCCCCGCCCCGCCCCGCCCCGCCCCGCCCCGCCCCGCCCCGCCCCGCCCCGCCCCGCCGCGCCGCGCCGCGCCCCACCTCGTCCCGCCTCGCAGCCAGCATCCGCCGCCACAGCTGCCGGCCCGGCCACCACCGGGGTGGCTTGGCTGGCCCCATGGCCTCCTCGCCCGCATCCTCGCGCCTCGCCCTGAACCGACGTGACTGAAACTTGAACCGGCGCGGCCGCGCGCGGCAACTCGCTCGTACAAATCGCTCCCTGCTTCCGGCTCCGGGGGCAGTACAGTACCGCTCCCCCGGCCCAGGAGTGTCGTTCTGTTGTCTTATTTATTCCGTCCGCGCCGCGAGGGCTAATCACGACGGGACTTGGGGCAAACTTTATCCCTCTCACCGCGGCAGCGGCGCGCGGAAGAGTCAAAATTATTTTCAAAGTTTCCAAACGGGGGAAAAAAAACCTTGAAATCATTTTTAACGGTTGCAGTTTCTGCGCACACCTTGCGATCGCATAAAGATTTGATTTGAAAGTATATTATCGTGATTCATTCACTCACAAAGGATAACAGCAATCGCGCTACCGAACGTTTCCTTGAAAAATAACAAGGAAAATTCCATTCCAGTCCGAATTTACGGAGAAAACGTGATTTCCTCCTCAGATTCGCGTGGCTCCTGACCTGTACAGTGCGGCAGCAAGTCGTGGCAGCGCGGCTGTAATGGTTTAGCGGAGCGGCACCATGCCGCCAGCAGCGGCCCGCCAGGCCGCCAGGCCGCCACGGCGCAAAGTTTCGGGCTGTTCGCGTCTCTAACTCATCTTCCGAAAGCCCATTTTCATTACCCACACTACTGTACAGGTGCCTCGTGTCGAGGTGGAAGTCCCGCCTTGCTCATCGCCGCTTATGAAAACCATCGGCTGGGATGAGATGAATGGGGGGCCGCGCGTCGCATCATGTGTGTCACGTGACGTGTGTCACGTGACGTGTGTCACGTGACGTGTGTCACGTGACGTGTGTCGCGTGACGTGTGTCGCGTGACGTGTGTCCCGTGACACTGGCAATCACTGGCGGCCCGCCGCCCCCGTCCATCACACCATGACGTCATGCGCACGCGGAGGCCCTGCAGCCGCTCGACCACTATCTATATATATTTAGAAAGTTGGGAGAGTCTTCCGCGCGGCGCTTTAGACGCAGACGTGAATTGTATTTCACAAAACTACAGTTCCGCGGGATGAAAGTGATCGTTTTCGTTGACCGTCACACTGACAAAGCAAGTGTGCAACTTCCAGTCTGCACGTCCAAGTGTGTGACTCGGCAGTTGTGCAATTGCAAGTATAAAACTCGCCAGTTGTAGCGGGTGCGGGTGTCTCGGCGAATACACGACAGTGTTGCGGGTCTGCCTACTCACTTTGGCCGGAAGGCGACGTGGGCCCCTTGGGTAGGCAGACCCGTAACACTGTCGTGTATTCGCCGGGACAACCGGTACAATTATTGTTGGCTAAGCTAAATTTAAATTCAAATTTAAATTTAAATGCTCAGCCCTGTCAGCATGTGCCATGGGGCGGCCGGGGCGAGCCGTGATGTGAGATGTGAGACGTGAGATGTGGAAACATCAGTGTTGCCATCGTAACTTGGTTTGAGCAAACAACTTAGTGATAATCGACTAATCGAAATCTGTATTATTAACTGTTAACCTTAGCGCGCCGCAGGCCAAGGTAGACGCACTTTTAGCTCAGCTTTTCACGGTTTTAACGTGCGTCTACCTTGTAAGTGTTCAAATCGACAGTTGTGCACTTGCATGTGTTTCAACAAGGGAAGTGTTCACGTGGCAGTTGAACACTTGCAAGTGCACACCAGTCGAGTTGAACTCTGACAAGTGTACGACTGGCGAGGTTGACACTTGCCATTGCAAAGCTGTCGAGTTACACATTTGCACATGCAGACTGGAAGTTGTACACTTACAAGTGTTGAACAGTTGTACACTTGGTTTGTCAGTGCAGTCTAGCCAAAATGATTATTCGAACCTGGAAACTTGGACAGCCTGCAGGCACCAGACACAGAAGAAGCGACAGACGACCCGAAACAAATTCACCGTCGTTTATTTTCGCTTCTCGCGTCGTAAGGCCCGCAGCCAGCCGCTGTTCGCAGCCGCGCCCGATCAGGCGGGAGTAGAGCAAGCAGCGCCGCCTAAATCTCGCGAGATGATCGAGCGGTATCCCTTTTTCAGCGACAACACATCATCAAGGATAAATAATAAAGGGCGTCGACGGCGACGCCTCCGCCGAGTAATTGGGCGGGTTGCCTTGCATCTCCTGCAGCCGGCTGAGGGATGGCGGGCAGGACAGCATGACGGACGAGCGCGCAGGGGGGAGGTAGCGGGGGGAAAGGGGGGGGGGGAGCAGTTCCGGTTCAGCGTTCAAACATGGTTGGACGAGATACGAAGTTTCTCCGGAGAAAATTTGTAATGAAACAAAAAACAAAGACGAAAATCCAGGAGCGAAAAATGACACGATGCGACATTTTTCCAGAGTTTTTCTTCAACGAAACATGAAAATTGATTTTGAAGCGTCGCTCACGATGCGTCCACAGACGCGCACTCCGTAAATCCGATACCGCGTGAGTGCGGCTGAGGAGGTGGAGTGTCGTCCTAGGCGGGGAGAGAAAGTGCGAGAGGTACATCCCAACACGGGGAGAGAGAGAGAGAGAGAGACGGAGACAGAGAGAGAGAGAGAGAGAGAGAGAGAGAGAGAGAGAGAGTATCACGTCGATGGCGCGACGCGCGACGCCTTCGCGCATCTCTTTTCGGGAGAGGAAAAAAAATGCGTGATAAAGGTGAAGGTGGCAGCAGCAGCAGGCAGAGAGCGGAAGCTTATCCGGGATGATGGCGCCGCGACGGAAAGAGAGAGGTACATATCTGTGTATATAGGTATATAGCGAAGTGGGACAAGGACAGGGAGAAGGAGTGGAGCAGGAGGGGGCGGCAAGGTCTTGAAGGCAGCACCGCCGTCTTGATAAACGAGCTAATGTGGCTATAGCCGTAAATTAAAATTAATTGAACGCTGCGGCGACCAAATCCACCCCCGGACCGGCGTGGCGAGCCGCGGCGTGGCGTGGCGTGGCGGCAGCCTCTCGAGCAGGCACGCAGGCGAGCGCGCTACCGAGGAAATAATTTGTTTATCAACGGGTAAAGTGCGCAGCGGGGCGGGGGCAGGGAGTTGGTTAAGCACCTCGGGGGCAACTACCATACACCGAGGAGCACAGCGCTGGTGGTGACCGAGAACACATCACAAGGTGGCAAGGTCGTCGTGCAGCGCCGCATGGCAGCCTTCAAATTAAATTTCTTGACGGATAGTTGTGAAAATGGGGAAGCAGAAACTTTAAGTTCACTGTTGGCAGGGAATATCAAGGTTCGCGGTGGCTTCGCGTGGCTTAAGTCGGAGCGACAGGGGGACTGAAGTTTGCAAAATCTCTGTTGCGATCCTGCGGCGGCTCTGCACACAACCGAACCGCGCAACCATCTTAGATTGGGGAAGGGGGAGAAGGGGAAAGGGGGGGGGGCAGGGGCGAGAGGGGCCTTGAACCAGACCACGGGCAAATTACTTCGTTAGCATGGTAATAATCTCGAAACATGTTTAAATTACCTCCAGACGCAAATGGAACATTCAGGAGAGAGCGGGGCGGGGACGCGGGGACGGGTCGGGGCTCAACGCCATTGTGGTGTCAGTTTGACGCACGGGGGCCGGAGAGGGAAGGGATGAAGTCGCTTTGGGACTGCGAGAGAAGGAACAGCCAAAGTGACCCGGCACAAAACGACAACGCGCATCCGCGAGCAACGTGCAGTCGAAATTTCAGAAGAAATACCGTAAAGGAAGGGTTAGGGAGGCTCGTAGATACACCACGTGGTGTGGATTTTGCCGAGGGGGTATAACTCATACAAAATAGGTAAAATGATTTTTTTGACTTTTGTTTTTTACTCGTCCTTTACCACCACGCCTCCCTCCTGAAAAGTACGAGTATTGTTCTCAGTCGAGTGTAACCATTAACTGATTCCACTTTCTCACAATACCTCAAAGGCATGATATGCTTATACTATTCTAAACTGGAAATGCTGATCTTTATTCCAACAATGAACTTTGTTAAAGTTTAATGTATACTATTCTTTTGAGAACTCTTAACAAATTTTGTGCTAGTTTTCATTCCAAGTCCCCGAGTCGGTTTGTTGCGCTCCTTTATGCGCCGAACAATGTCCGAGCCAAGCAAGGGCCCGGGTGTCGCGGGAAAAACTTTCAATACACACACTAACACAATCTGAGATAAAAATGGACTCGCACTTGACTCACATCACGCTTTACACTTCTACCTCTGCAGCACACACTTCTGTGAAGAACGAGCTCCAAACTTATCACAAAATTCATTTTGTGTTCAATTTTACCCTCGTTTTTTAAAATTGTTTTTTGATTTTTTGTTTTGATTTTTCACAGAAATATTCTGGAAGTTTTTTTTGACAAATTTTGATCTTTTATTCCAATTTCTGAATTATTTCCAATTTTATTTCGGTATTCTGTTAATTTTTTCTCGATTTTATGGATTTTTCTGTATCTCTCTTCTTAATTTCATATTTATTTTTTAAAGGCTTGGGGGCCGTTCAATGATTTTTTGAAGTAATACCCCCCTCGGATTTTGCACCCCTGACCCTGACCTGCGCACAAGGAAGGGGCAGGGGTCGTCCGAGGGGGAGAGCACTAGCGTAATCTTTCGTACACCCAGGCACGTAATCAATGCGTAATCACCTGTATTTTAGGCGTAATAACGTGTTTTTAAGGCTTATTAACGATAAAATATTAATTATAATAACCTTATTATGTATGTTAAGCAGTAAAATAACTTAAATAACAAAAAATAATGGTGCAAACATGCATATTACCCGGTGTAATCGCGTAATCACTCGTACACCATTTTCAGGAGTGCTTTCCCCCTCGGGGTCGTCCAAGTGGGCCATTTGCTAATTGAACAGCGGGGACCGCGGCAATAACGCCCTTCGCTAGCAGAGCCCTTTGGGTCCGCGTGCCCTATTGAGGTCCGCATTCAGCGCCGCAGTCATCGATCGGCACTAACACCCGCAAAAGTGAGTTGCGAGTTCAAATACCGTGCGAGTCCAGCACTGAGACGATACCCTCTCCCGCCCGACCCTCCTCTTCGACCTCCATCGCACCAAAACATCGCGGCGCTGTCGTCCCACCGCCAGCCGTGCCGAGTGACCCGATGAAACGTCGCTATCTCTTTTGATGATTACTAACCTTCCCGCGATTCATTAGCGTTGGCGAGAATAATTCCTCCCGCCACAGCGGCCATCCGCCCAGAAACCGCGGCCCATGTCCCACCCTGCGCCGCCGCGTTGCCGCGAAATAGTGTCTCCGCGCCGTCCCCAGACCAGATAGGCAAGGCAAAGGGTGTATTTAGTTGGTGTTAACGCCCTCAAGCGGGGAACTGAGAACTCCCTCAGGGTAGGAGGTCGTGTGATCTCGACTATAGTGTCAGCCAGCCTCTCTGGCTCTTAAAAGAAGAACCTCACGCACCGCGCGGTCGTGAAAAATTCTTTATTACTTTGCGACCATCACAATTTTATTTGAGGTCAATGTTGCAGCATACGCACCAACATTACAGCTGATTTTGCGGCGCGCGAGTGATTTCCGGCACCGCCTTATGAACAAAAGGGGCCACATTTCCGACGAGGACAAGACCCCGATGGCAGATGCACTTTCTCCCCGCCTGCCCTCCATATTCAGTCGGCCACCGAGCCAGACGGCAAATCATATCTCATCCTCATCACGACATACCGCTCAAGAGTCTCGAGTGGCGCCCTGACAGACAATTTAATTTCAGCGATAGAAATAAAAGGCAAATAAATAAAAAAAAAGACGATTTCAATCCCGACGGAGACTAGAGCGGGAAATGATGGACGCTCGCTTTATACCTCTCGTTTTGTGACTTCCCTCCTCTGCCAACCCCCCTCCCATCCCCCCTTCTCTCTCTCTCTCTCTCTCTCTCTCTCTCTCTCTCTCTCTCTCTCTCTCTCTCTCACTCACTCGCTCTTCTTCCACCCCGCTCATCCCAACCCTAGTCGCACTCCCTCCTCGCCACTGGACTCCGTCCGATTAGGACACATTTAGGAAGGGGCGCCCCGAGCATACGTCTCTGGGTCATGGAAGCTCCTCCCAGCCCCCTTACCTCCCCACAGTGGTGGGCGATGCCTGGGTGTGGGCCGACAATGCATCATCATTAGGCGGGGTCATTCATAACCCCCGTTAGGACGGTGCTGACCAGGCTCCCACACCCCCCCCCGCCCACTACCCTCCCGGGCCCCTCCAAACTGCCCTCCATCAGCTCCCCTGGACCTGACCAGGACCTCCCCGCACAATCTCTCGGTTGAACCTTCCTCGGGCCGGCCTGCAACAACCTCCCCGCACCGCCACCACAACCGGACTTCCGGTCTCACACCCTCTCAGTGGCCCTGCCTGTGGCCCCCTGCCTCTGTTCCGTCCCTCCCCTTCTCCCAGCCCTTCCACTTTTCCACCCCAATTCTCTTTCTCCTCCCTTTCTTCTTCTTTCGCGCACACACTAAAGATGCTTGCTATTTTCGCATGTGCTAGGCTAATATGTCACCTTTAAAACGCAGTGTAAATTAGCCAAGTACAGCCAAATTAAAAGAAAAAGCTATTTGGTAAAAGAAAACAAGTTTAAGCTTTTTAGTTTTGGGATGATTTCCTCAGCGAGACGAGGGGGCAGGCAGCAGCAGGGGGGGGGGTAGCGGGCCTCTCCTCTTCTGCGAGTGAAGCGGCGCACGCGCCCCACTCCCTCCCCTCCGGGGTAACCACAGCTATCTCGACTCTCATTACCGAGATAGGCTTTTTATACCTGACGCGGTCAGTTTGAGGATCTTCACTGGCTGAAAGACGAGGGGGGAGGGGGAGGGGGCGAGCTGGGTTGTGGGAGGGCGGAGTGACAAACAAGAGTGAAAATGCTGGAAGGTGTGTTTGGCGAATAAAGAGTAGATTAGATTTTGAGAATCACAAGCGATTTGCAATTGTTGGCAAGGGTTTTAGCAGGGCGCGCGCGCTCGAGAGAGAGAGAGAGAGAGAGTTTTTTTTTAGTTTTTACAATGGTTTTATTAGGGATATTTTAGTTACAATTTTTAGCAGGACTGTGAGTTAGATGTTACAATTAGCTGTTTAGCAGCTAGCATGCAGTGCTGCTTGTTTTGTGTTTAAAAAGTTTTAATTAGATTTTGTAAATAAAAATACAAAAATTACAAATTTGTAGCTGAAAAGGGACTTGGGTTTTGTTGTTGTGTTTTTATTTATGGGTTTGACATTTTTTAAAAAGTAAAAAATTCAAAAGGAGAAAAATGCAACTTAAATATCGGGAGGATGGGTGTTAGACAAGGCTTGTAAAGCCACTTCAACTCTGTAATTGGTGGCAGTGTTACTATTTAGGTCTTTTGCTTCAATAAGTTTGCTAATTAGTTCTGGTATATCAACTTTGAGATTAAATGCTAATTCTTGAAAATTTGTGTTTTGATGACATTTTTTCAAAAAACGTAAGAACTTAGAACTTGACAGTTTTTCACGGTTGAATGACATAGCAGCTATAGTGTCTTTGAGATCAGCAATTTCTTTGTCCTGGCTGTAAGTATTTTCTGTGCTGGGAGAAGAAATTGGTTTTACATCAGATGAGGATGAGGATTGTCTTGGCAGTTTTGATGAGGCTATTAGAGGCGATTGTGGGGATAGAAGTCTTTTCTTTGTGGAAACATCAGCTGACTGGGGTTCAGGTGGTATACTTATTATGAGTGGGGAAGGGAGAGAGAGAAGATCATCAGCTGAGCTGGTCGGGGCGACGTCTGCTTCGGGCGGCGAGCTGGGCTTGAAGGTTAGGTCTTGTTTCGGGCAGGTCGAGACATCAGTCGGGGAGACGGAGACGGCGGGGTTTAAGGTTGAATTCTCTTGTAGGCTGATTTTTTGATTTATGTCTTGACTCTTTGGATCATTTTTTATTAACCTCCGCGATGGGGGAACTTGGTAAGATAGGGGAGGGTAATCTTTATCGTGGTCTGGCTTCTTCTTGCAGCTTTCAATGGAGTGTCCGGGTACGTGGCAAAAAGTGCAGAGCATTTCATCTTTAGTTATGTAGAGAGTGTGATTTAAACCTGTTTCAGTATGGCGGATGTTCATTGTTGAGGGCAGCTGCGGACTATCTTCTTGATTGAGTACAATGTAGATGGATCTTCTCCATGTTTTAATATGCTTGAGATCGTCATGTTGTGTTGTAACTTTGAGTCGAGCGGGAGCAGAGACTACACGGCCATATGGAGAGAAAAGAGATTGAATGAGGTTGTCGGATACTTCGGGAGGACAGTTGGAAATAATTACTTTAGTTGCATCGGAGACGTATCTTCGGCAAGGCAGAGAAAATTGCCCTACTTCGACACTTCCCCTGCTGCAAAGATTGTTTACACATAAGTCGTCGGTTAAGTAGAGACAAAATCTTCCACCACTGAGTCGATTGCAATAATGAATGTTTTTGCCTTGTATTATGTCAGCCACGGCTCTCAAAATTTGATCTTGAGAGATTTGTTGAGCATTTTGTAAGACCACAGCATTTTTTCTTGAGGGACAGTAGGATGACATTGATTCGTTGTTGTTGACAGTTGGATTTGTTCTGCTGCAGGCCGCCATGCTGCTTTCTTCGTTGTTGTTGTTGTTGCTTGCACTGCTTTGTAGAGAAGTGGATGTCGTATCGGATGAGGCTTGAAGGGCTGGTAACTGAACAGCCCCTTGGCGGGCTTGGCTTGAAGAATCAATATGGCTACCTTGTTTTGAGGTTAGATGGCTTAGAGTTGAGGTTTGATGGGAAGAGACGCCGATTTGATGTTTCGTAGAAGAAGATTTGGAAAGGACTGATGCATAATCCTCGGTGTAGACTTCATATGGTGAACTGGAGAAGCAGGTTGGTGGTTGCTGAGTAAGGTTAGTTTCGTAGATGATGGCCGACGACGCCGGTTGCAGGGTGCCGGCTTGAAAACTCATTTTGACCCGATCCGAGCGGAGCACAATGTCACTAACATTCACATGGTTGCACAATCACTTGCGGAACACTTTGAGAATAATTTTGAAGTCCACTTGTGAGTTTGGAAATAGTTTTTAGTAGTTCAAAGGGGAGCACTAGTACAGGTACACATTCGCGCGCCTTCTCGAGAGAGAGAGAGAGAGAGAGAGAGAGAGAGAGAGAGAGAGAGAGAGAGAGAGAGAGAGAGAGAGAGAGAGAGAAGTCAATAAGCATGTACCAAAAAGTATAGAGCAGCCTCCATATAGTACCCCTGAGGTCATCCTCTCCTCTACGTCTCCAGCCACATCCCCACCGTTCGCTCTATCTCCCTTTGTAAGCCCAACCACCACCACGACCACGACCACCACCACCACCACCACCACCACCACCACCACCACCCCGCAAGCCCCCGGGCAGGTTCATCGTGATAGGCACATAGGCCCTCAGGGAGCACACGTGATAAGGGCGAAAGGCTGAATCGCGAAGCTGTTGCCGAATCTTGTCCCCGTCGTTGTTTAGGACGCGCGCGCGCGCTCGCGTCGAAGAGGTCGCTACGGTGTCGGCTCCGGCCGTCCGGGGGCGGCTCCCGAGGGGAACGTCACTCCGAAAATTCATTGTGCGGCCCCAAAATGACAATTTACAAAAAAAAAAGATACAGACAATCCTGAAAAATCGGGGTAAAATAAACAAAAACCGCAGTAAAATTGAAAAAATTCAGAAATGGGAGTAAAAGATCAAAGTTTATAAAAAAGTGATAGAAATTTTACTGGAAAAATTAAGAGAAGGATTTTAAAAAAAATCAGAAGTAAAAAAAAATAATTATTTTTCACATTTTGTATGAGTGATCCCCTCCCTCGGCGGCTCCG
Organism: Frankliniella fusca; assembly: GCA_029379305.1. Lineage (NCBI taxonomy): Eukaryota > Metazoa > Arthropoda > Insecta > Thysanoptera > Thripidae > Frankliniella > Frankliniella fusca. Next base: position 24,052 of record JAHWGI010000140.1, read on the forward strand.
GCAATGTGCGACAGGTTTTCTGTAGTTCCATCGCCAGAGGCGCTCGCGTCGACCAGTACCGATGTAGTTTGGAGATTAATACCACTCGCCTCGCTGGTACAAATTTATTATTACATCTTTCCTTCCCCGCAGGGACTTTCTCTGTTCCCGCCCTCTCTATGGGTGATTGGGACGCAGGCGAGGCGGAGCGGGGCGGGGCGGCCCAGCGGGCGCTACAAGCACTGCGGCGCCCATCCCACGGGTTACGAGGCGCGGACACGCGGGCGAGGCGCGGCCCGGGCCGGGTCTGGTCTGGTCTGGCCCGCCCGGGCCAAGATTAGCTCACGATCTCCCCTTACAGTCAGCCCGGCACGGTCGGCACAACTTTAACTACTCAATTATCCCCCCCGAGTCTCTCGTTCCCTCTCTGTCTTTTCTGCCCTTTCCCCTCCCTGGCCGCTAGAAGTGCGTACCGCGCGGCGGTGGGGCGACAGGCTACAGGCGGGCGCTCGGCTCGGACGGTCGGACCGGCGCGGCGCGGCGCCTGCTTTGATGTCGATTTAATAGCATCATGACATCTGTCCGTGCGTCCGTAGAGCGTTTCCACATTCCAACATTTTCACATTAGATTATAAAAGTTGACGTCTCAATTCCTCCCTTCCAAGCCCTGCCACGCCCTACCTTCCACTTAGCCTTGCCCAGCTAAGTCTGTGGGGTGGCATGCTGCGCAAAAATGGAAGACGCGGGCCTAAATTCATGTTGACAGTCTGCCCGCGAAGACTGAAAACATAAAAAAGAATGCAAACGGTGAAACATTCAAGAACTTAGGTAAGACAACTTCAATTTCCGCGTCCACGTTTTCTCTTTGCTTTTTTATGCTGTTTGCTATTTTACACCGTTATTTAGGCCGCCTGCAGCCGCAGTGTTGACGGCTCGGATGGCGGGAGCTTGCGGCGTAACGCGTATGGGCGACACGCACTGCTTGGCGACGTTGACGTGCGTTGACCGCCGACCGGCGCTACGCGTCACGATCCCGCCCGCGGCAGTGTTTGTACCGGGCCCCCGCTCCCCACCGCCCCACGCCCCGCGCTCCACGCCCCGCGCCCTGCACCCCCGCGCCCCACGCCCCGCGCCCTGCACCCCGCGCCCCTCGCGCCCCGCTCCCCACGCCCCGCCCCGCTCCCCACGCCCCGCTCCCCTCGCCCCGCCTCCCCACCGCCCCGCTCCCCACGCCCCGCTCCCCACGCCCCGCTCCCCCACGCCCCCGCTCCCCACGCCCCGCTCCCCACCGCCCCGCTCCCCACGCCCCGCTCCCCACGCCCCCGCGCCCCTCGCCCCGCACCCCCGCGCCCGCTCCCTACGCCCCACGCCCCACGCCCTGCGCCCCGCGCTCCGTCTCGCTTCTACGGCTTGGCCTCATCCTGAGTGGACCTAATCTCGATGGTAATGGGTGGGGCTTCTGCAAAAGGCTGCTAAGTGCAGAGGGGTAGCTGCAGCAACGTCTATCTCTGCCGGCCGCCATTCCCCCCCCTCCCCTCCCCTCCCCTCCCCTCCCTCCCTCTCTCTCTCTCTTTCTCTCTATCGCGCGCGTATCCGTGACCCCCCCCCCTCCCCTGCTCTCCGCCTCCCCCCTGAGAGAGACGAGAGGAGAAAGAAAGGCTATGCAGTTTCGCGGGTGGGCTAGCCTCGGGACGTGAAACGTCTATTAAGACGACGAGGCTGGGAGAGTTATTAAATAGGCGCGCAGGGGCTGCAAGTACCTGCGAGCCGCGCGGGTAACCCGTCGCCGGGCCTGCCCTGCCTGCAGCCCTGATTTTGATGAGGGGAGAGAGGGGAGCGATGCCACGCCGCGCTCTCCGCCCGAGACACGCCAAGGGATTATTAAAGGAACTCTCCGGCCTTATCCTCGGGCCGTCCGCGCTAAAACCCGCTTAGAGGCGCTGCTGTTGTCGCGCTGCAGGTGTGCTCCGCTCGCCGTCCAATAACGACGCTCTCGAACATCAACCACAAGCGCCTTCCCCCACCCCCGGCTCCGTCCTGGCCTCCTGCCCTACGACCACTTTCCTTCCAAAGCCCCTCCTCTCTCTCTCTCTCTCTCTCTCTCTCTCTCTCTCTCTCTCTCTCTCTCTCTCTCTCTCTCTCTCTCTCATGCGCGGATCCAGCGACAGGCCTTTTGCATGGCTCCTCGATAGCCGCCTGAAAGGTAGGCAAAAAGTAATACTTTGCCCCTGTAAGTAGGCAAAAAGTACTACTTTGCAAAGGCTGGCTCTGGATCCGCCACTGCTCTCTCTCTCTCTCTCTCTCTCTCTCTCTCTCTCTCTCTCTCTCTCTCTCTCTCTCTCTCTCTCTCTCTCTCTCTCTCACTCTCTCTCACCTCTTCCTCCAGCCCTGTTTCTGTAATTCATCTGTTCTCTTCTCCCTGTGCCCCAGTTGATCACTTTCGCAAGGAAATAGCACTGGTAAAACAAATGTGCAATAGTGCACACTTAAAGTGTGCTTCCTGGCACTTTGCGCATTTCATGGTGTTTAAACATATTGCACACTACGTGGTGTGCAAAGTTTAGACGTTTGGCAAGTGTGCAAAGTTTGCACACTTGGTTGAGGAAAGTTCTTAATCATAGGATAGCAAAAGGTATACCAAGTGTCGAAATGTTGCACACTACGTGGTGTGCAAAGTTTAGACGTTTGACAAGTGTGCAAAGTTTGCACACTTCGTGATGTTTAGTTTTGCTCGACACCAGGAAGTGTGCAAAGTTTGCACATTTGAAAAGCACGCCAATTGGTGTGCAATATTCTACATTTGTTTTCCCAGTGAGGTCACGCACTGGAAAAACTAATGTGACATGAGTCACATCAATTGATGTGACCAGTTTATGTCACATTTCAAAACGTTACCAAATTCTCGGTCACGTTTGGTAATGTGACATCCGGTGCCACGTGTTATGTCTGCCTATAGTAATAACATGGAGGATGTCACATTACAAACGTTACCGAAAATATGGTAACATTACGTAATGTTACCTAAACTGGTCACATGTGCACATGTGACATATGTCACATTAGTTTTTCCAGTGCGGGGCGGATAAAAATAATCCGGCAAAATAAGTAAGATCATTATCCCGAATTTCAAAAGCTGTACTTACACTGCAAATAACCGAGGTGTGTACTTTAGTACACACATAATTGTGTGTACTTTAGTGCACACATATTTGTGTGTACTTGCCATAGTACAAACTTATTTGGCGTGTACCTGCCATAGTACGCACATATATTTGTGGGCTTGTCTTGTAAGTGTGTACTATGGAAAGTACACACCTTATACGTGTTTGCTTGCAAGTACACATAAATATGTGTGTGCTAAGTACACACTTCGGTTTGCAGTGTAAGTGGCTGCGAATAGAGAGCTCCCAGCCTTTTCTCTTTCCGACTTTTCGTAATAGTTCTTCAGGAAACACGCCACTGCGGCGATGAGGGACTCATCCCTCCCCTCCATCCCCATCATGGACCCGCTGGCCGGCAGCGTCTTTATGGCGGCCTAGCGGCGCCCAGATGCTGCTTAGATAGGGCGTTTATAAGCCACTTTCACAAAGATTTCATTTTTACATATTTTCGCCTCTTTTGAGAAAAAGCTTAATGGGGGGCGTTATTGGTCAACGCTGCTTGACGCCGTTACTAATAATGTTAATATAATGTCAACCCACTGACAAATGCAAATACAATACGGGCGAAAGGATGAAAATGTATGGTAAACTCTACGACTTTCAAGTTGTGTGAAGGTAGTACGTCTATCGTGCAGAATAACTGCATGGAAAATACAGCCTACAAAAAAAAATAAGTTTACAACGAATTGTTTTGGGGGAGGTGGTGGAACAAGGAAGGGGAATGGCTATAACTGACTGTCGCGTAGAATTGGTCACATCGCGCACGCATATCCCCCTATACCCTCTTCTCGTCCCCAGAGGTCTCGGCACAGCCCAGGCTGACGCATGCGCAGCGCGCTGCAGGCCCGGAGAGCAGAGCGCAATACTGGATTGGTAATGGCGTTATATTTCATCCTTAACCCGGGGTAAAATTCCCATGGTGATTCCTATAGGATGAACTCTCCTATGGGCAGTCATGGGCATCCCCATAACACACCCATGGGGACACAAACCCATGAAATTATGGAACATGGGAACCCATGGTGATCCCATAGGCATATGTTTCTATGGGAAGATTGCCTATGGGGAGATGTGGCTATGGGAAGCTCGCCCATAGGCTAGTTCCTATCGTATTGTATCCTATGGGTTTTCAAATGTTGAAAGCGACAAAGCCTTAATTAACAAGGCCTTACGGAATCAACGGAACATGTTTCAGGGTGTCGGAATCGAGGCGAAGCCAAATCTGCTGTCCGTTTGCAGGTAGCTCGAGCCGTTTTCAAGATGCCAGAAAAAAATGCTCCGATTTCAATAAAATTAAAATGGCCCTACTTAATTTCGCCCTAGATACTACATACCAAATTTCAGATCGATATTCCAAAAACTACACATTTGACAGCATTCTGAACTTTCATGGGAAATCTTTTCTATGGGCGAAGAACTTCCCATAGGCAAGTTACCTATGGGCATTGGATGCCCATAGGCATTTTACCTATGGGCAAGGCGTTCCTATAGGCTAGTTGGCTATGGGCAATCGTCCCTGCCAATGGGCAAGTGATTCCCATGGGTTGGCTATGGGAACTGCCCATGGGTTTTGGGGCTGCCCATGGGCAAAGGTACTCTGCCCATAGGAATAGGGCATTTGTTCCTATGGGCATCATGGGAATTTTACCCTGGGAAGGAGCCCTGGGCCGGTCGGGGCGGGGCCAGGCGGGGCGGGGCGAGTCTATCGCGTCTCGTCACGCCTCATCATCGCAGCCACTTCACATTACTTTTCAAGGGAGGGATGCTTAGAAGTAGTTGAATAGACATTTTCTAGAACTGATTAGAAAAATATTATATATGTATTTTTTAATAGGTTATTATAAGTTGCAGCAAAGCCACGTGTGTGGTTTCTTTTCGGGGGAGGGGGGAATTTCTGCTCCCGCCTGAACATTTTCTTTTCTCCCTACGCCATAATTTGACCATTTCCTGCAAAGCGGCACTGAGGCTGTTCCGCCCCAGTCCCTACCTTTGGTTTTCCAGTTAGCATGGGCGAGGCGGAGGGGGGGGAGAGTCCCGTTAACTTTGCCGTTTTTACACTTCCATTCATTTCCAACGTCGCCGCGTCCCTTTTCACCACTCGGGAAAACGGGAAAGGGTCGAGGGGAGAGTGTGGCAGCGGGGAGGGGGGCGGCGGAGGGTGATCCAGTTAGGTCTCCGCTTTACAGCCGCCCTGACATCCAGGTGAGGGAAACTTTGTAAACACGGAGCTGACAGCGCAGCTCGGACACTACGTTGTGTGTGCGCGTTTCGTCTCTGTGTGTGTGTGTGTGTGAGGAAGAGGGAGAGAGGAGAGGGAGAGAGAGAGAGAGAGAGAGAGAGAGAATGTGTGAGTGTATGTGTACGTAGGTGTGTCGCCGCGCGTTTAATCTGCCACCCCAACTCGCCCCAACGAGATTTTAGCCTCGTCCCGTACAAAAAGTCGACCTAGTTTAGTATGAATAATCTTCTTTCCAAGGTTGTCTGGCGCGCGAGCGCACGTGTCGTGCTCTGCGCCGCGCGCTGCGTGGCATGGTGGGACCAGAGGCACTTCTACTCCAAACCATAAAAAAATAAAAAAAGTAGGAGCGACGTATTTCTGCATTTTGAGAGAGGCTCTTTTACGTGACTAAGGGCCGAGCGCATAGCCGAAAATGATTTTGATTAAACGGTGTCGATCTGCCTGGCTCTCCATAGCGAATGAGAATTTAGACGGTTCCGGTCGCAGAAGAGCGAGAGATTTGACTCTCTCACTTCGACGGATAATGCTAGAAGGGCAGGGGGGGGGGGTGTCTACCGTAGGGGAGGTCACTTCGAAAAATCATTGAACGGTCCCCAAAAAATCATTTAAAAATAATAAATATACAAAAGAAAACATAAAAAAAGATACCGAAAAATCCGAAAAAATAGCAAGAAACCGAATTAAAATTGAAAAAAAAACACTCAGAAATGAGGGTCAAAGATCAAAATTTATCAAAGAGTGACAGAAGCTTTCCTTGAAAAGTCAAAAGAAAATCAAAACAGAAAAAAATCAAAAGTAAAAAAAATCAATGTTTACATTTCCTATGAGTGATACCCCCCTCGGAGTCTGGGTCTACCGCCGCCGTCTGATCTGCAGAGCTGGGTGCAGCGGTCGGCCGCAGAGACACGCCTGCTGGGCGGCCGAGCGGGCTGCTGGGCTGGCCGGCCAGGGAGGGAGTCCCTTCCCCGGGCCCCTGAGGGACGGCCTCCAACCACCGACAACAATCCTCACGAGAAAACCAACCTGCGCGCGCGGGTGGGGCCGGTGGGGCCGGTGGGGCCGGTGGGGCCGGGGGGCCGGTGGGGCCGGTGGGGCCCCCTAGCGAGCCCTTGGCTCCCTCTGGCTCCATCTTCCCCCTCCTCCCGGCCGCCCAGCAGACCAGAGGATGTCCGCCGCTTCCTTCCGGTCAGCATCCCCTGGTCGGCCGACCCGACCCCAGCGTGCCCACATATGGGTGGTGTCGAGAGGCGTGGCGGGGCGTGGCGGGGCGTGGCGGCGGGCCCCGGGCCCCAGGCTCTTCATTGTGCTTATCTCCTCTTCCCCCCCCCCCTCCTTCCCCTCTGCTCCGCCTCGCCGCTCCTTCCGCTGCCCCCCCCCCTCCCTACCCCTCTCCGGCAGTCCCAACTGTTTTTGGGGACCCCTTCCCTGTCAGCAACCCGCCCCGCGGCGGCCAGCTGAGGTAGGGGTTTGAAGGGCACGACTGCGGCAGCGCAGGTGTGGTGCTGAGTCGAGTAGAAGCTTTAGTGGGGGTGAAGTAACGCAAGGTGTGAGGTGTGGTGAGTCCGAGGGGAAAACAACTATGAGTTTTGGTGGACAAGTTTTTGGAAATTTTGGGAAATTTTTGTGAATTTAGGGAAATTTTGGCTTGAATTCTACCATGTTTTTTGTGGACTTTCCGGAATTTTTCTGATTTTTTAAAATGATTTCGAGGTGTACAAAATTTTCAGAGTTGTTTCCCCCTCGGGTTAGTCCAGGCGAGGGTGAGGCTTTGGTGGGCGGCGCGGGGTAACATAAGGTAAGTGTGTGGCATAGTGAGCAGGTTAGGCCGAGACGTTCTCTACGCGCGGTCCGGCCCGGAGCTCCCCGGAGCCCCATTGCGCCGATACGCGCACGCAACTCTACAAAGAGCCCCGCCCGCCACCCGGAATGATCTCGCGGCGGCAGACCGGGGGAGGGGGGGGGGATGTTTCGAGGGGGAGTGCGAATGGGAGCGGCGGCCGCGGCGTTCCAGCCCGGCGCGGACCCTCAAAAATAAATATATTGCATCATACGTTACGACACTACTTGACTCCCAGGCTACCCCCCATCCTACTGCATCCCTTTGGTATAGGGCGTTTTATATTTTACTTTTGAAAGAAAAATAAAATAAGATGAAATGCACGCAATCATGGTGATAAATGTTGGTCTTGGTCGTAAGGGCGTCACTTGGAGCGGGGAGAGCCGCACATTCTCTCGCTCTCCTCTTCTCTCTCTTTTTTTAAAACGCCGCACTGCTCTCCTCGCTCCAACCTCAACTGCTCTCTCGTCCTCTCCCACCTGCGCGCCCCGCTCCTCTCTCTCCTTTCGATTGCTAAGGACGTAAATAACAATTTCCAGCGGCAACGGGCGAAGAAACCCCTATTTTCGAGCGTGGAAAGAGGGCGAAGTGCCGCCGCGGCCGACTTTACTGCCCAAGACAGTAGAGTACCGGCGAAAGGGGTGAGAGGGACACGGGAGAGATAAGAAAGGGAATCTAAGAAAGGGGGAAAGAGATGAAGCGAGCGAGAAAAAGAGTGTGAACGAGACAGCAGGATGGAGCGAGAGAGAGAGAGAGAGTGGTCGGGGGAAGGGGGTGAGGGAGGGGGGGTTTCGTTAGCTCCTGTCAAGGAGAAGCCTATACTGCCGCCGTCACGAACCGGCGATACCGGAAGTCGCTCAGTGTCGCCAAATGAAATACGGAGTGATGTAGCGCGCGCCGGCACTCGAGTCCTACAAGTTGCATCGAGGCGAAGGGGGGGGGGGGGGGTGAGTCGTCGTTGGAAGAGCATTCCTCCCAAGCGGGCAGCAGCACTAACACCCCCGATGCGAGTGTGGGAGTAAGAGAGAGAGAGAGACGCGCTGCAGAGCAGACCCTACCGCCGGTGCTGCTTGGCGCGCGGGCCAGCTTAGTGATGGGGCAGTTCGGTCCACACATAGCATCACTCCCGGGAGGCCCACTACCAGCAGACCAGGCTGCCCACCACCACGCCCACCGCGCCGCCGACCCGCTCGTATCGTTTCGCGGGTTTTGCTTTTCTAATCAACAACCCGACTTTCTGCTGGCGCGCTCGTTCGCTCGGGTCAGCCCCCCCCCCTCTCCCATACGGTGCCATGCATGTCCGGATGACTTTCTTCTGCTCCGCAGCGACCCCCCACCCCCCCTCACTACAGCTGCGCCGCATCGCAGACGGGGACGGTGAGGGGAGAGCGGGGAGAGCTGCGGGGGAGAGCTGCGGGGGATAGCGCGGGCGCGCGGTGCGGAATTGAAATGAAATGCCGTGACCGCCGCGCCGCGAGAGCCCGGTCAGCCCGGCCGCGCGCGCCGACGCTGTCTGAAAACACAAACTGCGGCCAAAACTTTGTTGGCTCCGCAGTCCTGCCTGGCAGCACCGGCGGGGCAATAGCCGGGGCTTGTATACAAGCTTGTAAACCCATAGGGGCCGGGTGGGGTCGGGCGGGGCAGGGCGGGGGGCGGGGCAGGGCGGGGCGGGACCGGGGCCAGTTCGTCATGACGTGCCGTGCATTGCCACCTCCACGGCGGCGAGGACCTGCTGACTGACTCCCTCGCTGCACCGCAGCTCCCGTGCGTTGCGCCTATACCGAGGGGTGCATCACCTCGAAAAGTCGGTGCACATTACACTAAAGTCACGTTTTATTGTCACTTTTAGTCAAATAAGACACCTGTACCCTACTAGACCATCTATAGACGTCTATTTTCTATTAGGGTAGTCACTTTAGCCATTTAGTCAATAAGTCACAAAAAGCCTCCAAAACTGAGCATTTGACGTCGATTGTACGACTTGTTCTTATACTTCTGCGACACAAAGATGATTGTTATCAACAATAAGGAATTAGTGTCACACTCACCTTTTTTTTTTTTAATGTCGCTTCTAGTCAAAATTTGGTCATTTTCAAACTTGATTAGTAATCTCCAATCTCGTATTGTTTCGCACCCAAGTCAAAACAGCCCAATTTTCGTTGTTTTAAGTCACTTTGGTGGAAAAAGTAAAAATTTAGTCAAAATTAGTCAGTTTTAGTCAGCAAATCAATTCTGTTCAATTGACTTTTATTTAGTGTACACCCACGAGGTGATGCACCCCTCGGCCAATACCACCTACCGGCTACTTCCCTGCTCGCTTCACCTCGCTTCGCTCGCCTCTCGACCCCATCAGCTCGAATGCGCGGAGGAGTTTCTTTCCAACGGGAAGTTTTTCAAGCAATACACTGTTAACGCTAGAGCCAGGATTCTCGCTCTTGCAAGAGCGAGCATGGAAGAGAGTACGGAGAAACTGCGTCCTTGTTTTTCCAGCAACACCCACCGTTCTCTTATGGAGGAAATGCATACCAGCGTGTTGGATTTTCCCAAACTGCTTGAAAACCAGGACGAAGTTTTTACCATGTGAATTTCCTCGTTCTCCTTTGGGGGAAGTTTGATTCCCTCGCTTGATTAGGAAGATAGTTTTAAAGTACTCGCTGTTCTTTAGTGATCTTACTCAGTGGTGATAGCTGGGAAACCTCGACATTAAAGTTGAGATTCCTTATCTGAATCTGACGAAATTTAATTAATCTATTTCAGCGAAGCGCCTTAACCATATAGAGCACACTGAAAATGTTACGGTTACTTAGTATGGCAAAATTTTGAAACTCTTCTTGAATAACATCTATTGGCAAGTATGTACGCAATAAAAAAAGGCAAAGGTATAAGCGTAATAAGGAGGAACGGCTATCGGCGAAATTGAAAATGGACTCACAGCGCCTGTCGAGTCTGGGATAGGCCAGCCGCATCACACGCGTGCCGCCGCGCGGCCTACCCGCCGGATGCGCTGCCTCGCGTATCTCCTAGCCATCAGCCTCTACAGTGACGGGGAAAAACTCGGTAATTTTTGTACACCTCGTAATTTAGAAATTCAAAGAAATTCAGAAAGGGGGAAAAAATCAGTAAAATATCACAAAAATTCACAAAAACTCACAGAATTCCAGAAAAAACTCGGTCACAAATTCACAAAAGCTCGCAAAGAAATTAACAAAAGTTCAAAAGAAAATGGTACACACCAAAATTCAGAGTTGTTTTCCCGTCCCCTCGCTCTTGCTTATAGCCTCCACATGCCTCCGGCCGGCGTCGTCTCCAAACGCCTCGACGCGCTTCCCTTCCCTCTCACGCGCGTGTCGCCTGGTGACGCGTCGTGATGCGGGGCTGCAGTGGCGCCCGCCCCGTACCGTCCCGGGGCTCCCCCCTCCCGCCTCGAGTTTTCGTTTCGGCGCGATGACGTGTTTAATTTAGTTCTGATTACGAGACGTCGTGCCGCCGTCGCCGCGGCAGCTCAGAGCTCAGCACCGGCAGCGCGGCGGCGGCGGCACCTTGGCCCAACTTTGTTCAAGATGAGGGGAGTGGCGCTCCTGGCTGCGGGGCGCGGCGAGCGGCGGGGCGGGGCGGGGCGGGGCGGGGCGGGGCGGGGCGGGGCGGGGCGGGGCGGGGCGGGGTGGAGCCGGGCTTGAGCAGCCGGCTCCTTCGCTCAGGTGCCCCGCCCCCCCCCGCCCCGCCAGACCACGACCCCGCTGCTGCCATTCGCAAACAATTCATATCCGCATACCCTTGCCCGGCCTGGCCCGGCCCACCCCAACCCGGCACGTCACAGTGGCACACAGTGCGGTATTGCAGACGTTAAGTTCACTCAGAGGATAACTAAGCTAACTTGGCAGAGAACTATTCCGAAGGCGCGCGCCCATAGCGCCGCCGCGGCGAGAGCATGAGGCCGGGCCGGTCCAGAGGAGGGAGGGAGGGAGGGAGGGAGGGAGGGAGGGAGGGAGGGAGGGAGGGAGAGGAGAGAGAGAGGAGAGGAGAGAGGAGGGGGGGAGGGAGGGAGGGAGGGGGAGAGAGAGAGAGAGAGAGAGAGAGAGAGGAGAGAGAGAGGGACAGGGAGGAGAGAGAGGGAGGGGGGGGGAGGGAGGGAGAGAGAGAGAGAAGTTATGGAGGGGAGGGGGGCGATGGACAAGCAGGGGGCGCAGCGTACCCCTGGCCTGGGGTCCCGCGGGGTGCCTGTGCCTGTGACGACGGGTGGAGGGGAGAGGGAAGTCCCGTCCCTTTGCCCCCTCTATTTCTCTGCATAATCTTGGACGCTATAAGAAGGGGGAGTTCATACCCGATTCTGCGACTTGGCAGTTATGATACTCTTTTCAAAGCGCGGGCATGAGAAAGGGCAGCGCCATAAAACCTCTTCTCGGAAAGTAAAATTTTGTTTGACATTCCCGCCAACGCAAAACAGGAAAAGCGGGCAAGGTCTCTCAAACACACGACACATTCCCGCGCGCGGGGCAGCGAATGAGCTCAGGAGACCTCCTCATTTTCGGTCTCATTTCTATCCCCGAGGCCCTCTCTCTGCCCCATCCGCCCCCCCCCCCCTCCCACACGCAGCGCACACCCTTTTGAGTACGCCCTCTATCCCACACGTCCTTGTCATAACTCAGCCGCTAGCGCTGTGAAGGTACTGGGCCAGTCCTAATTTTTTACGCTTTATAAGCTGAGCGTTATAAAAGTCAGGCAGAGAGAGAGAGAGAGAGAGAGAGAGAGAGAGAGAGAGAGAGGAGAGAGGTGAGAGAGAGAGAGAGAGAGAGAGAGAGAGAGAGAGAGAGAGAGAGGGAGTGGGAGGGGAGGAGGAGGAGGCGGAGGGGGGGCACTGTGGGAGGAGGACGACCATCCCGTCTGAAAAAGATTTTTGAGAAGGGGTTGGTTCGCTGATATAATTTCTGCACGCTCTGCGACAAAGTTTCCTGGTCCAGTACTGTCCATCGCACGGAGGCGAGCCTCATCGCGCCTCCGAGTAGCTGGAGCGGGAGTGGGATAGATATCTCCCCGCGGCGTACAACCCACCCACACACGGCCGTGTGTGATCAATGGGGACCAGGCGGGGCGGGGCAGGGCGGGGCGGGGTGGGGCGCGCTCTGGTCGAGCTGCAAATCCGATTACACTGGAAGCCACTTCATTGTGATGGACAAGAAGAGACCCACAGGCCATGCCGGTGGTGGCTCCAGGCTCCACCGCGGCCGCCGCCGCCGCCACCACCCCCACGGCCCAGAGCGCGGGGCGCAGCGAGCAGGCGCTATCGCCCTGCCGAAGGACCTTGACTCGCTATCCGAACCAAACTGAACGGAACATAACGATCTGGAGTGAAACGCGAATCGCAGCAGCAGCAGCGTATAGCGCGCCACGCCGGCGCGCCTCCCGCCATATTTTCTCCATTTAAGAGTGCAGCAGCCCCGCCCCGCCCCGCTCTCTGTGCGCTGTATCGATAGCGCCGCGCTCGGACCCGCAAAGCGTTACTGTCGTCACCATAACGTGACCGCGCCGCTCGGCCGCGACTGCTGCCTGACCGCCTCATTGGACACGAGCACAATGCGCTGGGGCTGAATGCACCGCCGCGGGGCGCTGCTGCTGCTGCTGCTGCTGCTGCTGCTGCTGCTGCTGCTGCTGCTGCTGCTGCTGCTGCTGCTGCTGGGCCGAGCCCATCCTTCGCGAGGCGCGCTGTGCACCTGCACTTAACATAACACTGTTGTCCAGGTAATTGAATGCAAACAGCCCGCGGGCCCGCTGCGTGGGGCCCAGCCGCGGCCGGCTCCGCCCGGCCCCGCCCCGCCCCGCCCCGCCCCGCCCTGCCACACAGCGCAGCGATCCTTTTCGTTTCATATACCGCGCTGCTGGCCATTTTCCAGGCCGCGCGCGCCCGCGCCACCGCTGCACGCTTATTGGAAAGCAATAACTATCTCCCCCCGACTTGCCGCGCGATAGGACTACTACTGTTACGAGCATGTGTTCAACATCAAATCAGCCGCAGTAGTTTTCATCAACGTTGTTTTCCGCACCGCCAGTCGTGGCATATCGCCGTTGGTGTTTTTCGTTGGATGTGTGACGGTATTTGCTGAACGGATTGGACTACTGCGGTCAGACGGAGGGGAAGCATTAAAAGTTTTCGATTTCAACACATCACAACATAAGCCTTTAATGAGATCTCTCTACAGACGAATGTTTTAAATTAATCTTATTTACAGATAAAATAAATACACAAACATTTTTTTAAAATTTCTCATGCTGCACAGAGAGAGACTCTAGGGATTCAAATTAAAAGAAAACTAGCAAGAAATTAGACATCCCATTAAACATGCATTTGTTTTGAGCGTTGGGATGAGAGGCGGGTTTTGGAAATGTGGACGCTGTCACAAGAGAGGTGAACTAGCATTGAGGGACTCTTTCATTGTCCACATCAACGTCGTTTTGGATCTAAATGGGACAGTCTGGCCGATTGTAGAATAAGAAGACGATCTAATTTTCATTAGTAAATAATAATGCGTAACAAGCAGCACTCACTTGATGGTACTATTTACAGAATGTGCGAGCTTGGTAAGTAAAATAGGACTAGTGTACTTTGTACGCGTGATCGTCTTCTGATGAGGTAAGGGGCACTTATACAAAGGTAAGTCACCAGAGGGAATACAATATCTCTTCAGATTCACGAAAAAAAAATCACTATACAAAGAAACATTTATGTCCTCTCTGAGTAATATCACATGCTTTAAAAAAAAATGTAGACGGGAAGTACTACACATATTTTCACGGTCAAGTTTTTCAAATTATGAAATGAAAGTCGTTTACTATGTCGTAAGAGATACGACATAAGACTGGTAAATCTTTCCTAAAATTTAACGTTAGAATTGGTACGTGGTATTTCATAACAAGCAGCTTTCATGTTTTGTCCAGTTAATCCACATTGAGCACTCAATCCCACATAGAGTTACAATAGGGTATTTTACTCAAACCCGGGACCGGAAGTAAGAAGTAAAATGGAAGCATGAAATCGGAAACAGATGCTGGCTGCGGTCTGAGAAATTCACGATCGACTGATTGTTTATATTTTAGTTTGCGATCAACATAACCACTTTTCTCTGTGCGTCTCAGTTTTCTGGCCAATTTATATGGCCCGTTTATAAGATAGGCCGCGTGCGCCAGTCCTTAGATTTTGTTCAATACCGGAAAATATCTGACATCTGGCTAGGTTATGTTCCTCTCCGACTACCTTTTTCTGGTTTCAATTGAGTAATCATGTATGATCCGCCCTACTAGTTCAACATAATTCACTACAATTCTACTTTACATACTCGCGTAACACTCCGTCCACATTTTACCTCTCAAAAGTGTACTTTTCAAAACAAAATACTCACAACATGTAGTCATGTAGTGATCGCAAACTGACATATAAACATACAGTCGATCGTAAATTTCTCATACCGCGGTAGACCGCAGCCAGCATCTGTTTCCGATTTCATGCTTCCATTTTACTTCTTACTTCCGGTCCCGGGTTTGAGTAAAATACCCTATCCAGCAGAAACGGAACACATCCAGATCGGAACATTTTCTGACCGATGCCCACCAGCACAAACGGTTGATGCCTAACAAACAGCAGCAGACATCTAACCACATCCCATGTAGATTCAGAGCGTCAGTATGAGATCCGTCCCATACCACCGCAACACAATTAACGTCAACACCATTCCCCCCAATAAACCCATCATACAATAATATCACACGTTCACCATAGTTTCCTACTTTACAATTAATGTACAGTAAGTATCTTCGCAGTCCGCAACAGAATCGCTGCGTCGTCAAATGCCCATGCTCTGCGGCTATCGCCACGCGAGAACACTGTTGTCCGACAGCGGCACACACTCACACACACCTATATATATACACACACACACACGCACGCACGCACGCGCGCGCAAACACAACCACAGAGGCGCATCAGTTCAGCACGTTTTCTTTACGACGCAGACGGAAGCGGGTTTGTGGAGTTGAGCCGAGCCGAGTCGGTCGGGTTCAGGCGAGTCAGGCCGAGCCGAGCCGAGTCAGGCAGAGCCGAGCCGAGCGCGGCCCGCCTTAGGTCCGCTACCTCGCCAGGAGCAGGGCGTGGAGCAGCGCCATCCACACGCACAGCGTGTCGGTCCGCGACCAGCCTGCAGCAAGAAGAAGACCATCGTCGAGCACACGCGAAACTGCTGGCTGCTGTGCTTGAAGAGGTTTTGGGACTTGTCTACGGTGAAAGCAGGAAGCGAGGACGGCGAGAGCAGCAGTGCAGCCATGCAGCATGCTCTGCACCTGCAGTCCGCGTTTCTTTCGCAGTGCAGCATGCCACTTCGTCGTCTACTCTAAAGCGTCGCTAAGAAACGAAAATAGCGTCAACTACAAAGCGGTATAGCCTAGGGGGAAACGACTTTGAAATATATGTCTCCCTCGTTTTTTTTTTTTTAAGCAACTTTGTTGCCTAAAAATTGGAAAAATACAGAATAATTAGTGAAAAAAAGTAGAGAAATTCAGAATATCCAAGACAAATTAAAAAAAATCATCCAGATCGGTATTGAAAGAGGATACTTTTTACTGCTAGTCTCTTTTACGGTTTTGTCGCTAGGATACACTACGAGCTCAAGATGAAAAGCGTTCTGCTGTGCATCGCGAGCGCGTGCGCATAGCTTGGCTTACAGTAGCCCGCTGCAGAGGCCGTTAGGACCCCAACCCGCGCGCCCGCTCCGCCCGCTCCCACCATCAGCCCGTGCATCACGACACGGCGGGAATATAAAGCCGTCTCGGAGTGTCGGCCAACAATACCGCTATTGTGAGAATCAGCCCTTAATTAGCCACCGAAGAGGGCGTGGGGCTGAGTTATCGCGGCGGGGCGGGGCGGGGCGGGGCCGGACGCGCACCATTAAGACACACTTTACATTGTTCACCTCGAGGAGCCACGCGGTGTGCTGCGGCTCAAACGACACCTATCATGAGCCGCACCACGCTCTTTTGCAAAGAATCA
The DNA here is from genome assembly GCA_029379305.1 of Frankliniella fusca. Classification (NCBI taxonomy): domain Eukaryota; kingdom Metazoa; phylum Arthropoda; class Insecta; order Thysanoptera; family Thripidae; genus Frankliniella; species Frankliniella fusca. The sequence continues at coordinate 40,299 of JAHWGI010000140.1, forward strand.
CAACAAGAGACAAAAATACAAGTGTGCGAATGTCGTACACTTGGATGAGTGCGAATGCCCATTCGTACACTTGAGGGCGTAAAGGTGTGAATTTTCCTTGGAAATTCACACACTTTGGCCTCCAAGTGCACGAATAGGCATTCGCACACCTAGAAGTGTGTGACATTCACACACTTGGGTTTCCAGTGTAGCCCGCCGAGAAACAAGAGGCGGCCTTCCCCCGCCCACTTACGAGTCTTCTTTATTTCGTAGCAGGCGTGGCATGTCCTCCGGAGTTAATGGATATAAAATGTGAGAGAGAGATAGTAAGTTCCGAGGGGGATTACTTCGAAAAATCATTGTACGGACCCAAAGAAATCATTTTAAAAATCGAAAAAAATCTAAGAAACCAAGATGAAATTCAGAAGAAAACTCCAGAAAAATTGAGAACAAATGAACAAAAGACCGAGAAAAATTGAAAAAGTCAGAAATAGGAGGGAAAAGATCAAAATTTATCGAAAAGTGACATAAATTTTCCTCGAAAAAACAAAAGAAAAATAAATAAAATTACATACTTTAAAAAAAAATTGTCAAAAAAATCATTGTACACATTTTGTATGAGTGATTGCCCCCCTCCCCTCCTCCTCCTCCTCAACCCACCACCACCCACCCCCCTCCGTAAGTCGGCCGCCGACGGATAGGAGCTGCTCCCCATACGGGCTGCTCGCTCGGCTCGCGAGAGCTAAATGGTCTCCACCTTGTTCCAGCCAGTGGCGAGTCCAGCGGCTCAAGAAGAGTCCTCCACCGGCGGGTGTGAGGAGAGCCGTCCGCCCGGCGCACCGCAAGTATTGGACTGAGTACGGCCGGGGCTGCTGGACACGAGGCGAGACAAAGGAGCACCCCACTCACGCCAACGTGCGAATTTACTGCCGTTACGGCGCATACTCGCAACACACCCCAGCCCCACCTCCTCTCTCACTCTCACTCTCTCGGCACGAACACAGAAACACTCGGCGACAACAGCTAGAGCGCGGATTCTTTACTTTGGCGCCTGGCCTCGAGCCATGATACAGCGTGGTCCTGGGGAAGCCGGGGACGACTTCCTCGTGTCGCGTCAACATGCAAAGACACTCAGAATCTCCATGCATACGTTTCTGAATGCCCAAGTTTCTTTTCTGTTTGCTGCCCGCCACGCCCCGCCCTGCCGGTCCTTTTCCTTTCTGCCACTTTACCCCATACGCCAGAGCGTCTTATGCTCCAGCATGTTGCCCCCAGACGCGCTTCCCTGCGAGGAAGATTCACGGGAGATGCACACTGACGCACGCTGCTGCGCGCACCACTACGGCTAATGTGACAGCACCGGGAGAACAACTGCGCAGCCTCGGAACTACATATTTACTAAACGTCTATGCCACACTTACTTTATTTTTAAAGCAGAGGTCGAAAATAAAGCCATGAGGGCAAACATACGTTTCAAGTGTCTTATGGCAAAGCGCAGAAAGCAAGCAGGTGACGTAGCATGCGTTGACGTGCGCCAGAAGGGCAAGCAAAAGAACACCAAACGCCGTACTTGACGAGTACGACACGAAGTCGTAAATCTACGAGAGCAAAGTCTAGACCGTTGAAGATAACTAAGTCGACACACCCTCGTAACTGAACAACTCTAAGTCGTAACTTAATGACACACTCGTCTTGGAAATTTTTTCCGTAACCCTCACGACCATTCTTCACGCAGTGAAAGAACGAGGGGGGAAACAACTCTGAAATTTTTAAATACCTCGTAATTCCAAAAAAAAAAATAATTCAGAAATATTAAAAAAAAAATAACAAAAATTAAGGTAAAATTCAAGTAAAACTTCAGAAAAAATCAATAACCATTCACAAAAATTCACAAAATTTGTATTCTAAAATTCAGAGTTGTTTCCCCCGTCGGAAATAAACGCGATAAAACTGTTTCGAAAATGGAAAAATAAATAATGAGTAAGACTGACCGGTTCCTGAGTCGCCCGAGCCGATGACGGGGGAGAGGCGGGGCCGCTCCTCCTCGAGCACGAGCTGCTGGCTGCGCTCCCACAGCGCCCACACGGCGCCCCGGCACTGCAGCCGCGCCTTGCCGTACTGGAACGAGTCGGCGCCCACCTCCAGCTCCAGCGAGGACACCACCGTCATGCGGCGCGCCTCGTCCTCCTGAACGGACGAGAAGCCCACGCCCGAGGTCAGCTTGTTGGGGTTGGGCGCGCGCGTCAGCGGCGTGGGGAAGGTCCGCTCCGACGAGGAGTTGATCTGAAAAACCAGAGAATCGACATGTGACATTTCCATCGAAGAGAATATCTCCAAGCTGTGCGTTGCGAGGTTTTAGCCTTCACATCGAATCTCAAAAATTTTCCCCGAATCGAATCAAATCGAATCAACCCGAAAACATTAGAATCGAATCGCCAAAATTTCGGGTCCGAATCGAATAATTAAAAAAATGCTAATTTTACCACAAAACTGACACTCGGTGTTCTTAAAAAAATCATCCGCTACTGCAGTTGTGCGACGTGCGGGTGACACACTTAGGATTCAAGAAAGACCCCGGTGTGATTCGAAGTCGAACCGAACCCAATTCGTAATGTCGAATTATTCGAAATTATAATCAAACAAATTCGGACCCGATTCGAAAAGAATTTCCCCGATTCGATTCGACTTCGAACAATTCACACGGCTCTAGACTTAGTCACTGTTAAAAAAGTTCTTAAAAATAAGGAAAGATTTTACACGTGTACAATTCACGTTTTAAACTCGTATTTTATTTGCTGTATTTCTGAGCCCTCTTTCTCCCCTCCAGCCCTCTCTCTCTCTCTCTCTCTCTCTCTCTCTCTCTCTCTCTCTCTCTCTCTCTCTCTCTCTCTCTCTCTCTCTCTCTCTCTCTCTCATCCACTGTAAAAAAAAATTGTGGGAAAAATCCAACAAATGTATATGAAGTTATTTACATATACATTGTATGGGATTTTTGCTATACGTCTGTGTGGCAAAAATCCCATACGCGTGTGTGGGATCTGCTACACAGGTGTGGGATTTTTCCTAAACGGATGTGTGGAAAAAATCCCATACGCGTGTGGGAGAATTCCTAGAAAAGTGTGGGAAATTTGTGGGATGCTTTTTGAAAAAGAAAATGATTTTTCGGACCTCCCTCGATACCTCTTCTGCTTCCCCCATTTTCCTTGAGATTATTACATGTAAGCACTGAATCAAGTAACTAAGAAATACCTTACTGGATGAAGAGTTGAACCTCGGACTTGTTGGCTGGAATCCCATCACGCTGACCATTGCATTGGACCATCGGGACGTGATGGAAGACGAGCCTCAGAGACCTCGGGTCATCCCACAGCCGCGCGCCCTCGCCACGCCGCCCGCCGCTGGGACATTCCCAGAGGGGCAGCGGGCAGGGAGGGTAGCCAGTTACGGCGTGCTACTATTTAAGGGATTTCCGATGTTATCATTTTGGTTTTTTATTTATTTCCGTTCTTGCCCTTCCTTTAATTTACTTTTTATCAAAACATTTAATACCTGCATTGAAAACCCTCAGAGCATGAAGCCTCGGGAAATAGCTTCCCGACCACATGAGTGTATGCAACGGGTTGGAAGTCACTTGTACACCATGTAACAGTAGTTTGTGATATGTGTACTTAGAAATCCTAAATTTACTATAACATTAAAGGAAATTTTCAACATACAAATAGTGAAAATCCCACACTTTGTGGGAAACAATTTTTCCCAAACGCTTATAGGCATTTCACCACAAGGGTATGGGATTTTTCAGATACTAATCGTAATTTTCCGATTCTCTTTTGCCTGTATGGGCAAAATCCCACACATGTGTGGGAAATATCGCGTCCTACATGCATATGGGATTTTTACCACACATTTGTATGGCAAAAATCCGAACATTTTTTACAGTGCCTCTCCTCACTTCCTCTCAGGAACCCGCAGGCACGGGGGGCATGGGCACGCACGAACGAACACACACACACACACACAAACACACACACGCTCTCTGTGTCTCTCTTACACACACGCACACAGATGACGAGAACCCTTTCTTCTAAAGCGAATACGAATGACTGCTGACCCTAGCAGTGGACGGGTATATATGACCCCCGCCCGTATAGCACCCCATCACGTGTTGTGTGTCGTGGACGGGACGGACGTCAGTCTGGGACGTGACAGAGGGCGGAGGCTGTGTGCGTGAATGTGCGAGCGAGTGTGTGTGTGTGTGTGTGTGTGTGTGTGTGTCGCGTTGTGCAACCACACTGAAGTCTTGTGCCAACAGATGTACTGGAATGTTGCGCGGGGTGGGTGCTGCTGTGCTGGAAGGTGGAATGGAGGGGCGTGGCGTGGCGTAGCGCGACCCGACGAGGTAAATCGTTGCGGTCTTGCTGACATGATGGCACGCACAGTGGCGCAGGCATTTAGCAGCACGTGAAGTCTCTACGGCCGGCGGCGGAGCGTCGGCAAACGGGTGAGGGTCGGGTAATAAGAGGCTCTGTCTATCTCAATTTTAGTTTAAGAAAAAAACAGTTGAAGTTTTTTCTTAAAATTATTGAGCGCAAGAAAGAAATATATATAGCCAGTACCCAAGTTCGACCTCCTTTTTTTTTTCACGCTTTATTTTGTAGCTTGGCCACATATTTTCGCACTGTGGACGGTGGGAGTTGCTTTTACTCTCCTACAAAAAGAGAAAGAAAAACGTGCACACATTGTGCATGTGCATCCCCTTCTCCTGTGAAGGGAATGCACGAGCACGAGACTTGTGACGCGCGCTCAATTATCTCGGCACGTCAACCCTACCCCACCTTGCAGTCTGTAATTTGCCGTTTATTACCTAGACTGAATTGTCCTCGCCCTTACTCGCTGCGCAACAAGGCTGGCATACAAAATAATATACGTTAATTTTATTGCACACCTGTATAGTCGTAGAAAAAACACGGGAACTGTAAATTTATTTGCAATAGCCACGTGATCCGTAGACCATGACTTTGTAGGACACGGCCCGAGCAACAGCAGGGCGAGACCCAGTCCACGGGCACGGGCTATAATATCCGCCCGGGTACAGTAAGTGCCCTTTTCTTTCATTTCCGCACCTCACAAGGACACCCACGTAAGTTATTCATTTAAAAAAAAAAATATTTGCAGGACAGAAATTACGAGAGGACAAACTGCCCTTTTTACGGTAGAATAAGATGTAGAGCAAGAAATGAAACAAAATGTTTAAGCGAGGTACCACACCTTGTCTTCCTGTTAGATACAAGGGGTAAGGTTGGTGGTTCTTCGTATGGAGATCTCGGTTTGACTTGGGTTTTCGGTGGTTTAATGAGGTTGAGTACACGGTAATCCGACACAAGGTACAGTGGGTTGAGAGTAGATCGAAGGAAAAAAAAGAAGAAGGAAAAAAAAACAGAAACTGGGGTCGAAACGCGGACCCAAGAGTGTAAGGAGAGAAGGCTGAGGGAGTAGGGGCAAAGAGAGAGTGACTTTGAATACCGGGAGATTCCCCCTGCCGCTTGCGGATTGCATTTTTGGTGGCAGGAAATTAAGGTGGGCTGGCGGGGAGGGGCGATGCCGGATCAGTGCACACCTCACCTCCTTCCTCAATCTCGGCTCGACAGTGTGCGGCCGCCGCTGCAGAGAGTACGCTCGAGCAAGGAAGCTACCGCCCGCGCGTACACACCAAAATTGAGCTCTTGAAAGAAACCAGTCAACGTTTCGTCGAGCACCCGATAAAGGGAAAAAAAAGAAAAAGAACAAGTTTACATACTATAACTGTGGGTAATATTATAAAAATCGTTGGAGCGGATTTTTTTCCTCCCGTAAGGGGCCATATAAAACAGTTGACAGACGCGAGGGGGAATTCACTTCCGTAATACACTGTACACCTGATCCATGTATTACGTGGTAATACCCGTAATGTAATACCGAAAAACACAAAAATATGCTCTTTATTGATCAAATGTTCTGCGTAATACAGCTGTAATACCGTGTAATACCGAGTAGTCTGTACAAGATTTTCCAATGTGCATTCCCCCTCGGACAGACGTTTCAAAGCGATTTTAGAAGGCAACTCCGTTGCGCCTAAAAAGAAAGAAAAAAAGGAAATATATTCGGCTGTGCCGAGTTCAGAATAAAAGTGTAAATCCTGGTAAATGTATGGTTCCCTCTTTCGAAACAGGTGTGAAGCGGGGAGAAATTAACTAGCGTCAATCCGTGCGACCCACCCTGCCAAGCGTGATTGTCCCGCCCGCAACCCGACCGCGGCACAGCGCGGGCCTCGCTGATATCAACCGGAGGCGCGAGCGATGTTGCCTGTCAGCTCCCCTCAGACGTGTCGCGAGGGTGTGACGGGGGGGTTATGGAGTGCGGCGAGCTGCCGCGGCTTATCCGAGCTAGTTTGCGTCTTCCAAGGTCGCTTCGCCCGGCTCCACCCTTGCCCCGTCCCGCCCCGCCCCACCCCATCTTGCTTATTGTTTAACGGCACGGTACGATATTTTGTGCGAAGGCCTCTCCCGAACGACGGCCACGGCTCCCCTATTCCCCGGCCGAATGGCATAGTCAAGCAGATCACAGGCTGGGCTCCCAATTAACAGCTCCACTCGAAACACATCCCCGCTCCGCTAAGGGTATTTGATTCTGAGATGAATGAGGAAAAGGGCCAACCCACTGCGTCCCGTCTTCTTTCAGCTTTGAAAAATAAAATAAAATCCCTTACTAAAATTAGCAGCGGAAGGCCCTTTTCAAAGGACCTAAAAGTCTTGGCTCGGGTTTTCAAACCGCATCCACTTCAGTCTTGATTGCCCTCTCTAACCACCCGACTCCCCAACGTTCGATAGTAGTAAGAAGTACGACCGGTAAATCTAAAGGGATGGAGTCTGTATGAGGGAGACAGAGATACCGAGAGAGAGGCAGGTCCAACGGAGAGACACTGCAGAGCAAAGGAGATTGGCTGCCGCCTCTGCCTCCGTACCTCCACCCTCCCACACTTTCTGGTAATACCTCCGGCATTCATGACGAAATTAATGTCCTTGTTATTCCAGGCGCCGGTGGCCCGGCCACACACTCTGCCCCCCCCCCCCCCCCCCGGCCCCACCGTCGCTCCTCCTTTCATCTGCTCCTCACCCCTCTCCCCCGACCCAGCCCCTCTCCCCGCGGGGACCCTCACGCAGCAATACAGATTTATGGCTGTAATTTATACGCAAGCAGGGGCATTCAAATGATTTAAACATGGCGCCCCAGCAGCGGCAACGCAAGCAAGTTTGAATTTCACCTTTGCCGCGATACGCATCCCCTTGCGACCGTCTCTTTTTCGCTCCACACATGTACGCACACCGAGGGGACCCCCCGCTAAAAAAGAATCGCTGTACACGAGAAAAGATATTCGCAAGATCCTCGACAAAAAATTCGCGACGAATAATAGTAGGCGCAAAAAAGAGAAACAATTATTCGATTCGAATTGTGCAAAGCCAAAGAGAGTTTCACTATTTTTATGATGGGCCTCCTCATCTGCGATTGATCAGATAGAAACTTGTCTGTCGTATACAAAAAGTGACAGAGCTGAGATTCTTACCATTTTCGTGCGCTGGCCGCGGCTCCCAAGGTCGTGGCGCGGCACCCCATGAGGTTCGGGGGCAAGCTCCGCGAAATGCGTATCGTTTCGTCTCTCTTCCTCCGTCTGACCCCTGCGTGCCATAGCGTTCCCATCGCTGCCCCGTCGCCATAGCCCCCTCGCCCCTCCATCGGCCTGTCATTGCATGCCAATCAAGATTTGAATTCGACATCTGCAAAACCGCTGCAAATCCAAACGTTTCCTCTCGATTTTTTCTTAGAAAACATTTTTTTTTAATTTCATCCCTTTTACCCGCTGCCACACGCGCGCGTGAGTTTCGAATTACCAGACGGACGATGACGCTTGGCTGGGCTCGTCAAGATTCTAAGAGGAGAAGGCGGTCGGTCGGTCAGGGCCTCCGCAAAGCTTTTGGACCCGCGGCCGAGGCTGAAGCCCTGCGGCTAAGGCCCCGCCCTGCCCCGCCCGGCCCCGCCCAGTCCCACAGTCAAGCCCGCAGCCGCACTTGAGGGAAAGAATCAACTTTTAGGGGTCGCGCGCCCAGTCACACTTTGCCCTTGAAGACGCAATTTATTGGCCCTTTAGCCGAGCGTTGCGTCCCATTTTCGGTGCGGCGGCGTGGCGCTGAGTATATATACTCGCGCAGTATGGCGAGGGTGCGCGCGCGCGGGGGCGAGGAAAAGGTTCGTCACGCATGGAGGTCATCCCAACGGCAAATAGCGACCCGCACAAGTTCTCGAGTGCCGACCAAGTGAATGAAAAAGAAAACAGAAGTGGTTGGCACGTCACAAAAAAAGCCGTTGTCTTCAACCAAAATAGATTACATTTTAAAAAATCCACATTTGTATAAAAAATAATAATTCTGGTATAATCTATTTTATGTTTTCAAACGTGTTCTCAGAAAATAAATAATTTTGGTATAATCTTTTTTATGTTTTCAAACGGTTCACGGTAAAATTATTTCCCACCGATGTGATAAAAATCGACTACACGAAATGACGCGCAAGACTTTCTTTGGGGCACCCCCACCTCGCTCCCCTCCCCCAGCCCCGCAGCCTCGCTTCCAACCAATAAACTATTGTTCCCAGCGGGCGCGCCACCGCGGATTTTCATCGCGCGGGCCCAAAAAGCAGGCATAGCTGGGCGGCAGCCGCGGGGACTGCATCGCCTCCGGTCGCCTCCGGTAAGCCCACGTGGGCGAGGACGGGGACGAGGGGCGCGGCGCCCGGGCGGGCCGCAGAACGCATCCCGGGGGCTATAAATATTGTGCACCGCACAGCACCCCGACTGCAATGGGGGAGAGGAGAGAGTTCGCCGTACCCTACCCCGGGCCGCTCCGCGCCGCAGCCCTTCCCGAGCTAAATCTCATATTCGTCCGCAAACCCGTACCTCATATACTTCCCCGCGCCCCGTGGGCCCCCGTCCCCCACCCAGCCGCTCTCTCCCACCGCATACAAACCCCCGCGCCCCGTTTCCTTTCTGCTTCTTGGAGTCTCTCTACGTACATCCCTCCACCATTCCAATGGACCGTAGTGGTTAGTGAGATCGGTTTTAGAGCGAAAACCCATACATAAGCGTCAAAGCCGCGCAAGAAGTGGACCCGCCGCTCTCTTCTCGGTCAATACCACACTAACCGAGGGGGAAACAATAACTCTGACATTTTTGCGCACCTCGTAATTAAGGAAAAGAATCGGAAAAAATAACAGAAGTTGAGTGATTCTTTTTTTAAATAGAAAAATTCAGAAAAATTCACAATATTTTGATAAAATTCAAGAAAAAATAACATCCGTGAAGACCAGGCTGTTAAATTCACAAAAAAATCTCAAAAATTCAAAAAAATTATCAAAAACTTACAAAACTTCACGACCATTAACAAGATTTGTACACCAAAAATTCAGAGTTGTTTCCCCCTCGTCACTAACCTGCGCGCCAACGCACGCAAGCTCGCACGCACACACACACGCGCGCGCGCACACACACACACATTTACGCAGCACTGCTGGCTGCTCCCTCTCACCGTTTCCGTTTTACAGCTGCCTCAAGCCTCTGATGATACTGGCCACGCAGGCCGGGTGCCGGGTCCCATACCACCTGCTGCTGTTCGCCCGGCCAGCTCCCGCCCTGGGACTATAGGACGGGCCAGTGCGGCCGGGCCATCGCCTCGAATCGATCTCATCAAACTTACACCAGCGACGCCCCACCTCAACTCCACCCCTCTTCCCTCTCTCTCACTCTCTCTGCTCACTTCCTGCTCCTGTTGTCTCGGCCGGCGCCTTCCTCCGCCACAAGCCTGCGGTGTCAGCGCTGCCACGTAAAATGCAATAACAATTACGGACATTACTCGACACTCAACCTTTATGGCGAAAGAAGCGGCACCGCTGGGAGCGGGCGAACGAGTGAGGGGGAGGGAGGGAGGAGGGAGGGAGAGGGAGGGGGGGAGGGGCGGAGAACGGCCTTGTGACAGGACGCGGGTAACACCCTCCTCCTGCGCGCGCGGTCGGTCGCACCTGGGGCAGACTGAGAATAACAAACGAACCAAAAAAAAAAATACATAAAATAAAACAACTATTTTTAAGATTTACTACTTCACAACATAACAGAGGAGTGCGAAGAAAAAAGAGGACTGCATGGAGCGAGCGTCAGCAGCCAGGGAGGGGTACTCGCGCGTCGCGCCGCTTTTGTTTCTTTCATAGCATTTTCGAGGTTGACGTCCCCTTTGTCGGGACCGGCGGGGCCGCAGAGAGGACAACGACGCCGCCCTTCAGGGGCGTGAGGAGGTAAGCGGGTATAGGAGGCCGCCCCGCCCCGGCGGAGCCCGGCGGAGCTCGGCGGAGCTCGGCGCTGAATAAGGCGCAGCCCCGCGACTTCCAAGCCTTCGGGCCATAAAACTGGTGCTGATTCGAATAGAAGGCGGGCGTCGGGGCCGGTAGAGGAGGAAGCAGAAGGGGTCACCCTGACAAGGGCACTGCTAGCGGAGAGGAGAGTTTGGGGTTGAAGGAGATATGCGAAGCGCCGCCGCCGCGTCGCCTCGGGTCGTGCCTTACACTACACACAGGACCGGCACGGGATTTTGAAATCGACCTAGAAATAAGCTCGTCGTTTCCGCATTAGAGTGGCAAAAGCGAGGGGGCAACAGTTCTGAATTTTGGTGTCCATTTTTTTTTGTGTGTGTGAATCTTTGTGAATTTTTCTAGGATTTTTCCTAAATTTTATTGAATTTTTCTGAATATTTCTACATATTTCTGATTCTTTTTGAATTACGAGGTGTACAAAAAATTCATTGTTGTTTCCCCCTCGGACAAAAGAGAAGGAAAACGACTTGACGAGGTGTGACATAATCTCCGAGTCGGAGTGAAACTAGGCAGGCAGCAGGCCGGCCCGGTCGGGCCGAGGCTAGAGGCAGCTGCCGCTGCAGCGCGCTCCCGCGCTCGGGGGCGGGAGGGCGGGGGGGGGGGGGGGGGGGTAGAGGTTACAAGCAAACAAACATCAGGCCCGGCAGACGACGACGCAGAGTGATTTTCGCCAAACAAACGTCAAGTCAAACACGGCACGCTCAGCACTCGTACCGAATGCACTCGAAATAATAATTTATTCACGACGCAGACGCTTGCCTTCTTCGCGACACCAGACCTTGTCGCCTGGTTTTAGACTCAACGGCAATAAGAGAAGGTATTTAATTTTTTCTCCTAAAATAATGAGATTAATAAATAAGAAAGGAAAACATACTTTGTGCCCAGCAACAAGTGCAAGTTATAACGACTTAGAGACTTGTTGCTATTATGATGTTAAATAATTCACCGCGCTCATTCCCCTTGGAGATCGGCTGTACCTGCTTCCCATTTACTTGGCCTATCTTCTCAACTCCGCCGCGGTGCCCGGCCCGGCCTGCACGCGTAATGGATGACGCAGCGTACCGCCTTTACCTCGTCATTTACGTCGCTTTGGGCCGCCGACACGTCTCACTCGCTTTGCATTTAGAGCGTGTGCCACGGCAGGACACGCTGGGCGGGGTGGGTTGGGGCGGGGCAGCGTCTCCTTCGTCCTTACCTCGGCCCGCCCAGGGCAGTGTGGCACCAGAGGGTCGAACTACACGCCCCCCCCCCCTTTTCTCTCTCTTCCCCTCCGTCTCTTGTTCTTTCCATCATCTGCTTACGCGGGGCGCAAGAGGACAAAGAGAGATTTGCGTCCGCGCGAAGGTCACGAGTTCAGGGGAGCTGTGCTATGGACACAAATAATCTCAAGCTCAAAAAGCGAGCGAGACTCGGAATGGTGCGATACCATGCGCATTTTCACGCTCAAGCGTGTCTGAAACAGCCAGCAGGCCACAGCAGTTGGAGTTGCAGAGAGAGAGAGAGAGAGAGAGAGAGAGAGAGAGAGAGAGAGAGAGACTAGTAATGGGGCGGGGGAGGGGAGAGAAACAAAACTTGTCCCATAATGAAGGCCACTTGTCACAAGCGGGCAGTAGCTGTGTCGCGTGAAAAATGTCCTCATCACGGGTGGGAGAGGGAACGCCCCCGCGCGGCGCGGCGGGGTTGTGGTGGCGCACGGAGGGCGTGGCGGGGGCGTGGTGGGGCACGGAGGGCGCGGGGCGTGGCGGGGCACGGGCGGCCGTCCGCCACGAGGGCTTAAGTGCCAGGTCACTCACCGAGATACCCAGCCGCGACGGTCCCGCCTTCACCTCCCCATCCCACTGCACACAATACTGGCATGCAAACTTGAGGTGGATATACGTCACATCTAAAATCAATTTAAACGAGCTGTCGCCACTTCCATACTTTAACCACATATCCCCTATAGGACCCGGGCGGCGGTGAGTTGCCTTGGAACACGACTTCGACGTCTCAGTTGCCGCCCCCGCATGGCGAACCGAGCATTTACAACCACCGCCCCCTCCCAAACCACTCGCGTCCCGCCCAGAGAGTTTCCCTGTTGCTGCCTTTCCTCCTGGCTCTCTCTCTCCCCTCTACCTCTCGCACCTCTCCCTGCCGCCATAACTCTGAAACAATTCCATTCGAAATATCTCGCACCCTATACCCCCTCTCTACCCCCCATCCAAACGGTTCTCCCCTTTGCCTATTTCTCTCAAACCTTCTGCCAGCCCCCCTTCCCCCTCCTCAACCTACAGTCTCCCTACCAACAGAGAAATCCCAGCTCCAGTAAACGAGGCCGGGAGAAGGTCACAGCAGCAGGTCGAACACGGTCCATGCAAATGTTCGCGGCGACACAGGTCGCGCTGGCAACGAGCCTACTCCCGCGGCGCGGCCTTCTACGAGCTATACGCGGCATTTCGGCATTTCCCTACCCTTACAAAACGAAATCATTCCGAAACTCGTCCTGGACGGTTCCAAATGTATTCCGATGGCCGCGGACAGCTCCGAATGTGTTCCAGGACAGTCCGTTTAGAGCCCGAGTCCGACCGAGGACAGTCCGGTCTAAGCCCGACGCAGCCAGGGCAGTCCGGTCTAAGCCCGAAGCAACCAGGACAGTCCGGTGTAAGCCCGGCGCAGCCAGGGCAGTCCGCAAGTAGTGCGGTGATAAGCGGGCTGCCCGGAGACAGTCCGAGCGACCGTCACGGGCTGCTCCCGGGCTGTCCGAGAACAGCGTGAACTTGGATGTATTTCTTTGCACAAGTCCATGTTATCTTTGCATATAAAGGCGTTACATCTTTTACATGTAGCAGCATACCTCAGTTAAGAAATATTTAACGCATAATCTGTCTCGCCACGTAAACACTAAGCATCGTGGTGCCACAGGTGATATGACTTTTGAATATACGCACTTTTTGCACGTTCAAGTTACGTTTCGTTGCCGAAAGGCGTTACTACAGAATACAATTAACGTTACAATATTTAAAGACAGTATCTTTTTATTTTCTTTAATGTCCTTACCGGAGCGCAAGCGCAATATCAAATCATTTGCCGAAAACCTGATCACGATGCGACTATTGGTTCGCGCCGTGCAATGAGCGGCTCTTCGAAGACTGCTCCGCCTAGCATATGAGTCCTTCTTGAGTCTCCACCTCCCAGCAGTCAGCTTAGCTCAGTCGGTAAAGGCGTCGGACTGAGGTAGGAAAGACTGACGGGTCACAGGATCGATTCCTGCGTGCTGTCCCTTTTTTCTTCATTAACACATGTACGGACTCATATCGGACTGTCCGGAGCACGGAGACCGCACGCTTCGGACAGCCCGAAAACTTGCAGATTTTACTCATTTTCGGATGGTTTTTCGGTATGTTCCGGGGCTTGATTTCGGACAGTCCGCGGGTGAGCTTCGGACTGTCCGTTCGGACTCCTTTCGGTATGAAACGGTTTTATAAGGGTATTCTGTTCGTGTAAGTCAGTTCGCTTTCAATTTACATCTAACATTTTTGAAAGCGATTTTTTATTTTTTTCTTGGCGGCCTGCGGCCTCGACAGGTCCGAGCCGATGACTCATGCAGCGCCACGCCACCCACCCCTCACCCAATGAAATTCCTCCTGTTAGGCCCCTTCTTCCCGCTGAATGCGTAAAAGACAGACCCTTTCTCACACCTGAGCGAAAGTCCCTCTCCCTCCGCCTGCCACCCCCGGAACCCCGGCCCGGACCGGGACCGCTTCCCCGTCCCATCTCATCCACCTCCACCACGCATTCTTTTCTCGAGGCGCGGTGAGAGGGGAGGGGAGAGCGACACAGCGGCACCGGGAAAGAGAAGGGCGCTCCTCAACACCTCCCTATATTGGAAAGCATATCCATGCGCAAGTAGCTGGAGGGATAGGGGTGGGGGGTCGCAGGGGGAAGGGAGAGGGAAGAGGGGGAAGGAGTGTGCAGGACGCCGTTCGCCCCGCCGATGCGATGCGGCGAAAAGGTTTGGTCCGGTAAGTGGCAAAAGGCGAGCGCTGGCCGCGGGCCCGGGGCCGCGGTGGTGGCGGCGGCGCGGCTCAGCCGTCTGATTCCGAAGATCGCCCTATCGCGTCTCCGTCCTTGTCGCACTCATGTGGCCCTGCCATCCCCAGCATAGGGCACCGCCATGAGGTGCGACAAGGACGGAGGTGCGAGAGCGTGATCTTCGGAATCAGACCGCAGGGGTGGGCTGCGAGGTGCGCCTGGGCGGCGGAAGCAAGCGGCCCGCCTGACATGGGAACTCGAGCACCTGCATTCCGGCAGCTGGAAACACCCCCCCCCCTCCTCCCCCCCCCACCCCCCCACCCCGCTCACCGGCGCGCGCAAGCAGCACCGCGCGCCGGAAGTGGCCAGCCGGCCGGGCCCCGCGAGTTGCTGCGGGTTTCCTTTTTTGGCGCGAGTGAGACGGTTGTGAAGTGTTGGCCAGCTTTGGCAGCGGGAAAGGAATGGGTTTGTTGGTGGCCGCGTCGTTGAAGGGTTGGAGATGGGAGGCGGCAGGGGGAACACCGGGGCCGCGCGGGGCCGCAACAAGAACTCGAAACGACTTACGTGGCTCGAGCACACCGATACCCACCTGAAACAAATGAAAAGAGAAATAATTACTTGGCTGCACAGAGACGGGGCAAGAGAACGCACAACAAACTATTTCCCAAAGACTGACAGAATTCTTTTGACTGGAAAGAAAACCAACAATTTCTCGTTGCTGTCTCGCCACACAAGGAGAGGAACAAGGAGTAGAGCCAGAGAGAGAGAGAGCGCGCGGCTCGGATAACGAATGGCCTCCAAACTTGTTGTCGAGTTGCACGGGCGTAAAATAATTTCGAGCAGCGGTGCGGCCAGGGGGAGCGGAAGTGGGGGTTGCACAGGGTTGCGTGGGCGGGGCGGGGCGGGGCGGGGCGGGGGGGGGGAGCCACAAGGGGAGCAGACCCGCCTCCGTTTAGCCATTTTCGTTTTACGACTCAATCCCTCTGCTGCTTTCATGAGGTACTGATGTGATTTTCCAAACTCCTCTTGTTCGGTGCGGCGATACGGCCAGCTCGGCTATACGACTGCGAAGATACCGATATCCCCTCCTTGACGCGTGGAGAGGGACTCGGGAAACATAAGAAGCACAGAGGACGATGGACGATGAGTAAGTGGTGCAAGAGAGACAGGTACAGTGCGGTAATATTTAGGAGAGAGAAAGAGCGAGAGCAGGCGGACCCCCAGAGATAGCAATTACGATCAAGGCGCGCAGCGTCTACATTGAAAGGGCGTGGCGTGGCGCGGCGCCCTCCGACTGATTATTGGCCAACCTCGTTTGGCGCGCGTTTTGATTTCCACGCCGCCGCAAGGCGGCCGCTCCCAACAGAGGACTTTGATTAAAAACTAGGAAGTTTACCTGGCGCAAGCTAGATAGCGCCCGACAGGAGTAACACCGCGCCGCAAGCGTGGTGGGCGGGGCGGGGCAAGGCGAACGCCTCGCCCGCAGGGCAGGCCTCGCCCAGGCCGAGGCTTTGGGTGGCCGGGCGGGAATCCAGATTTGTATTTCATGGCAGCGCAGCCTTGGTATGCGGCGGCCTCCGGCGGGGCGCTGGGGCGGGGCGGGGTAAGGCGGGGCGGGGTAAGGCGGGGCGGGGTAAGGCGGGGCGGGGCGGGGCGGGCCTTGATGTCCGCGGGGGTTTGGCTCGGCGCGGCGCGGCTCGTATCGGACAGCCTCGTCGCGCTTGGCCCGGTGCCACCCTAGGCGCCAACCTGCCATCCTGGTTGCCAATGAGTCGCCCCTGATATGTGACGGCCATTCCGTCTCCCACACACGCGAGGCGCCCGGCCCGGCCCGCCCAGCCCCGGCCGCAGCGATATGAGAAATGTGCGCGGCGGAGGCGAACGAGGATGAGGAGGCCTGCTGTGCGACGACGGCTCTCCTCTCTGCAAGATTTTATAACTCCAGACACACCACGGGCTCTTCAGCGCGCGTGCGATCGAAATGTGTGGCCGCGCGATGCGTCTGAGTCGTTATATTGTCTAAGCCTCGCACCACCATGTCAGGCCTGCCCTCTGTCGCTCACACACACACACACACACACACACGAGCTCGTACAGATACCACAGTGACGCACACATAAAAGAAATATTATGAAGCACAAGAAAGTTTACCGGGGTCGTGCGGCGCGCGCGTGCGTGGTGCAGCAGGGAGAGGCTGGGGGGCGCGGCCCGCGCGGCCTGTACCGAAACTCACGTGTCCGTAACATGTGGGGGCGCCGTTCAACACACGTGGCGTCCGAGACGTGTGCGCGAGGAGGCGCCCCCCTCCGCCCCACCCCGCCCCGCCCCGCCCCGCCCCGCCCCGCCCCGCCCCCACCCCGCCCCGCCACGCCGCACCCCCATTGTAGGGGAGGGAAAGGACCGAGGCGCGGAGCAGGGCCTACATCGTGACCTATTTCACGGGCCGCCGCCTGAATGTCTGTGCGTCTGTCCGCGCATCCATCTGCTGCTTTGTCTGCCAGTCCACGCGCCGCCGTCCTTAAGGGGAGAGCCGCACCCTTATTGCAGAATCCCTATCGTTCATTGTTGCGCTTTGCAGCAGATACCGTTATTGGCAAAGTGTCTTTTTAGATATCCGACGCGTACCATGTAAATGACGGTTTTGCGAAATATGTATAACGACAACCTTTTCTTACTTGTGATTGAATTTCAAGTTGATACGAAGTGCTGTTAATTTTTCAATTTGATATTTTTGAATATTGGGTTTGCGGGAAATGGTCTCGTAAAACTAGAACTATTTTTCAAAGTGGCATTCTTGTCTCAACGTATATGCACTAGCCTAATATGGACTAGAAAGTCAACAACTCTCTTGGAGTGTGCGTTTATCCCAACATC
The DNA here is from genome assembly GCA_029379305.1 of Frankliniella fusca. Classification (NCBI taxonomy): domain Eukaryota; kingdom Metazoa; phylum Arthropoda; class Insecta; order Thysanoptera; family Thripidae; genus Frankliniella; species Frankliniella fusca. The sequence continues at coordinate 57,612 of JAHWGI010000140.1, forward strand.
TCAAGAGGTGCTTCAAAATCATAACTTATTTCACTGTGGTTTCAGAGCCGTTAATTATTTCCAGGACGCCATAAGGGCTCAACTAGGGCGTTCAACTATACACCAGCTGGTGTAGAGTTTTTAAACATTTTGGAACTAAACGCCAATGGTGTATAAAACTAAACATTTTTTTACCAGTGTACAATGTTTTGTTGATTTTTCTTTTAGATTTAGCAAGGGAAATTTATGCCAATTTTTGATAAATTTTGATCATTTCCCCTATTTCTGATTTTCTTCATTTTTTCAGTACATTTTTAGTCACTGTGAAAAATTGTCGTAGGTTAACGGGAAAATTTTCCACGAAGTGAAGTTGTAAAATTACGATCAGTTTTCGTAAAATTACAAGCATTACCAATCGACTTGAAATTCAATTACAAGCAAAAAAGGGCTGTGGTAAATTTACAACACTTTTCGTAAGTCGTAATTTACAAAATAAATCGTAAATCAACTAACATATTTTTCACAGTGGTCTTGATTTTTTTTTCTCCTATAACTTTTCCTCTTGATTTTATTTAAATTTTTTAAAATTATTTAAATGATTTTTGGGGGGCCGCAAAAAGAGTTTTTGAAGTGATTTCCCCCTCGGGCTCAAGTTCTTCGAGTCTGAAACGCTTTACAAGGCGCACCTCGTATTTCCCAAATGGTCCAAAAAGAAGGATGCGGCCGTCACTGTGTTCACGGCCCGAATAAGCAGCGAGGAGTGTGTGAGTGTGCCGAGAGCGGTGGCGTGATTGGCTGGAAGAGGGAGAAGGGCGGGGCTTCACTGGAGTGAGGCGAGCCAGGCGAGCACAAAGTCATGCAGCCGAGGCGCCGCGCAGCACCGCGCCGCAGATGGTGGCGGGTGGAGTGAAGGGGCAGGGCGGGGCGCGGTCGTTTGCATGGGGCTTGCATTACAGTGCATTCAGCTCACGGTCCACGCGGTCACGGCTGCAAGGCCCTTCTCAATGTGGAGGGCGTGGGGAGGGGGTGGGGGGAGGAAAACGGGGTGCGTGACCCTCCTCTGGAGCTTCGGGCCGATGCCCCACCCCACACCCTTTGCCCTGCCTGCGGCCAGGCGGGATTTAGACCGATTCTGAATGTGACAGACGTACAGAACCGGGCCTGGCATGGGGATGCAGTCTCCCAGATAGAAACTTGTTTCTACTGGAAGCTCATAATTACGTTTAATTTCAACGTTTCCATTTGTAATCGCAACGCTGCGGGCAAATACGGCGAAGTCCAGTACAAATCTCAAGAGAGTTGAAGACCTTGTGTCTGTTCCGTGGCCAACTCGTGTATTTCTGTGAGCACTTACTTTGTATTTCTTTTATTTCTCATGTATTTTTTGTGTGTATTTTTCTCGAATTTTTGATAAGTATTTTGAAGAATTACTTGATATTTTCATGTAATTCCTTTTATTTTCTTAGAGATACACACGTGTATTTATGTGTACACGATTTTTTTTGAGTTGGACGCCCCTCTTGTGTTTGGTCACACTCGTTACGAATAAAGGGGAACAGAACGGCGCATACAACATTCTTCGCGATGGAGGGATGAATCATACTGGGGCGTGTAGACGCGTGTAGCCGCGGTGGGACGCGCTTTGGTGACACGCTGGCTGGTGTCGCGGGCCGGGGGGGGGGGGGGGGAGGGGGCGCACGCCCGCACACAGCACGCCTGCCTGCCTGCCTGCCAGGCCATTTCGGCCGGCCGCTGCAGCGCACCCATTGCACAACGGCCGCAACAATGGCCAATCCGAGCGGTGGTGCGCGCGCGTTCGGCTCACATTAGCAGGCACCGCGCCCCGGCACGCCCCGCCCCGCCCCGCCCCGCCCCGCCAGAGCCCCGGCACTTTGCGCCCGTCAGACAGACCGCATTGCAATGTGCGGCCGGAATGCAGGATGATGGGTGTCGCTCCTTCGCCTCCGCCAACTCACCTCCTCTCCCGCCCGGCACGGTTCTACTCCTCCAGGGCAGGTCTCGCCCCATACGCCCAACAGTCGTAGCTCACCACTGCACTCCGAGTGAACTGGAAAACTACTAAACCGGGCTAAGGAAAACCCCTAGGTGATTCCAGCGTTTTTTAATCAAAGCCATTTGCGTCAAAAGGGACACACATGAAAGAACGTTGATTGCTATTTCTTGCGGATGGCATTATTATATTTTGAAATCAACTTGACTAAAAGCATTTGTCATGTCAGTTGCTTTTACTCTCACTAAGGCAGCAGTGCCGTGCTCGAACATTTTTTTTTCAAAAAAATTCTCGCAGATGAAGAAACAAAATTAATAAATAAAATAAATAGCTGTACACGTCTGATTTTTTCTAACTATTCAAACACAAGGTACAAGAAAACGAAGACAAAACTGCAAAGTTTTGGGGGAGCGCGATGCCGTTCCTCAGCCCCTTAGTTCGCTATTCGCTCCGGCAATCCAGCGCGGCGCCCACAACGCGCGCAGTTCCGCCCTCCCCTCCCGAGTCTCACTTCCCCGGGTCTCGGAGGTCCCTCCCCATCCTGCCCCTCCGCGTCTACCTCCGAGATTCTGCGAGAGAGGGATGGTGTTCTGGGGCGACACTACCGGTAATGAAATTAGGGAGCGCCGCCGGTGAGAGGATGCAGAGAGGAAGGAGTTAATGCCACAATAAAAACAGTCGACTCGCCTCGAGCGCGTCACCCCGACCGTTGCTTTACTACAAAACTTTCCAGCGACAAGAAAGGAAAAGAGAGATTCTTTTCCCATCCCAAGAAAAATAAGTCCATGGCACCTGCGGGTATCCACAGAGCAGCGAACCATACGTGGTTCCAGCTAGAAAGTACTCGTACGGGAGAGAAATGTGGTAGGTGCGATATGAGTGGACAAAAGAGAGGGATAGTGCGCGCGCCCACGAGAGAGAGGGAGAGACAGACGGACAGAGAGAGAGAGAGAGAGAGAGAGAGAGAGAGAGAGAGAGAGAGAGAGAGAGAGAGAGAGAGAGACAGAGAGGGATAAATACCTTACTGCAATCTCCTCGCACAAAGCAAGCAGCGAGGCTGCCGTGCTACCGGACAGAGGAGCACAAAAGTTGCTCCATTTTTCATGGAATCCAGCCCAGACGCCGCTTTCAACGCCCTGGATGCCTTCCTGAATTCTCACCCGTGCTCGAAGGCCGGCTCCCAGCGGGGTCCTGCGAGTGGGGGGTGTTTTGGAGGAAAGGGGCAATGCGGTGCTGCCCCAGTGTATAAGCCCAGGAGAGCCTCCGTTTTGCAACGCCAACCGGGGGGTATCATTTTCAGTCTTGCATTCCCTGTATATAGTTTGGAAGCGGTTACATTTGCATAGTATATGGATGACAGTTCGTTACTCACGACCAGGTGCACCACGTTCTTTCACACTTTTTGCAAAAGATATGGCAGAGGTTCGTAAATTGGGCGGTTGGAAGATAACTGGAAAAAAAGGCGCAGCTGGACGAAGGCGCCGGCTAAATGGGGATCACAATATCGCACCAGCGATTCCGCAGCTTAAACTAGGAAGAGAAAAGAAACATGAAAAATATGCTATCATCCCTCAGAGAGCTGGCCGCGCGGCGGGACGCGAATCGACTCCCAAATTAAGGGCTCGAATTCCAAGCACGGGAGCGAAAAAGAAAGTAAGAAAAGAAAAAAAATGAAAACAAAAGAAGAGAGAAAGGGATGAAATCAATTTCTCTCTCAAGCCGAAGCTGCCGAAATCTGCTGTGGCAGCGCGAGAAAAAGAAATTAGCAGCGGAAACTTTTTTAGGTGAAGGAAAGTTTCACGCTCAGTAGCAATATTGATTGGCATTTCAAGTTGAGCCTGGAGAGTGGTCTGCGGTGGCGTTGGACTCCTGACAGCCTCTTTTCTGTTTAGCTCTTCCTTGACAAACAAGTCGGCGATGGCGGATCTTTCACTGCTCTTTCAAAGACAAATTAACAGATCAATAAACACAATTATATATTCAAGCTGTCAAAACATTTCAAAAACACCGATAAAGAGTTTTGATCAGAATTAGAAAAAGTAAAAAAGATGAGTACAAGTAACGATGCTAAAATTAGATGCAAACAAACAAAAAATTAAGTCAGGAAAAACTGATTTATTATTTATTATTATTACTGATTCAGTGTTAAAGCGGCCACTATAACCATTGCCTTATTAGCTGTTTATTGCTATAGTGATGGTCGCAGGTAGGTGCCAGTATTGCGGCGTCAATATTGCTTAGCAGTATTCCGTGGGGTCGGTCCCCCATTCACCTGGTGGGTGTACGAGTTTCGTCCACGAATTCGTGAATTTACGCAAGGTATTAGAGATTTTGTCGTATCTGTCAGTATTGTCGAGAAATTCTTGGTTCTTTTTCGCTAGTTTTTGCAAGTTAAGACAAGTGTTTTGCAGTTTGGTGCAACTTTCTTAATTTACGAGATGAATTCTTATAATAGATTTTCATACCTCCAGGAGCAACTGAGCGCCCCACCCCTACCACTACAGAGACAAAGATGAACGAGTAAGTAGACGGAGAAGACAAGTACGAACGAGGGAGAGAAAAAGAGAGTGAAACAGGGAGAGAGAGAGAGAGAGAGAGAGAGAGAGAGAGAGAGAGAGAGAGAGAGAGAGAGAGACAGAGAGAGAGAGACAGAGAGAGAGAGAGAGAGAGAGAGAGAGAGAGAGAGAGAGAGAGAGAGAGAGAGAGAGAGAGAGATGACGAGAGGGAAGATGAAGGGGCCAAGTGGAGGGTTTGCTCGCGCGCGCCTCGAGATTTGGTGAATAATAGATGGCACCGTCAGATACGGACGGGAATATGTACGTCTTTCTCTTCCCTGTGTCTTCTGCCCCCGCTTCCCCCCCCCTCCCCTCTGCCTTAGCGTCGTGTTTCAGAACCCAAAACGCCCCGCGTACAAAGTGCTGTGTGACCGCGGCGCGCGACTCGGGGCACGCACACCCGGACGCACGTGCTCACCTCAAATTGTTACGAGGCGGGCGGGATTGCAACGCGAGCCAAGCTCAGCAGACACACCGCCGTGCACCGCGCGGGGAGAGACACACAATGCATAGGGAAGAGCAGAGCATTGCAGGGAGAGGGGAAGCAGGCGACAAAGTGGGAGAGAAGAGCGCCTGGCGGGGTAGGCAGTCCCGCCCGACACACCTGCGCGGCGGGTCTGTGTGACCTCCGGGCGCTCCACGGGCGCGCAGCGGAGCGAGAGCCGCGCCGGGAGCGCACACATCGTTAAGAGGGCTCACTCGTGAATCGCAGCTTTAGCGAAATAAATATTCCAGACCGATGTGGCATGCATGCAGGTGCGTCTGATGGAGAGCGCGGGGAGTGAAAATGCAGTGAGAGATAATAAATGCGCAAAGAGAGCGAAAGGGACTCGACGGGGGCCGCATGTGGAATGAAATGGAGAGGTGGTCTGCGGTAGGAAGGCATCGGCTGGGGTCGCCCCTTCCATCCACACACACAAACACACACACACACACTCTCGCGGTGATCTGCATGCAAACGGATCGAAAATGAAATTCAAATCGAGCCAATACGGCACTTCTTGCCACATGCATCCCGTGCGCAGGGAGGAGGCGGGCCGGGAGCAGGCCGGGCCAGAGGCGGGAGAACGGAACGCTCTAGAGGCGCATGGCTTTCTCCCTCCGAGTCAAGACCACCAGACTCTACCAGAATTTGTTTTAAAATATTTCGAGATCTGAAAAAATACAACAATTTATTAGTCAGTAACTGATTTTGTCGCAGAACTGCTTCTGCATGATGAACAAACAAAGACCTGAAGCCTAAGTGCCGAGGGGGAACAACTCTGAACTTTGGTGTACACATTTTATGAATTTTCGTGAATTTTTATAACCTTTACCAAAATTTTTGTGAATTTTTTCAGATTTTGCTCAATTTTTCAGATTTTTTTAGAATTTTCCTGAATTACGAGGTGTACAAAATTTGCAGAGTTCTTTACCCCTCGCTAGGAATGCAGTTTACAATCCACATCTAAACTCCGACACGGCCTCAGTTATAGGTTGCGTTAGAGTCCTTCGAGCTCGGGCTGATAACAAGACCTCACCCAATAGGAAGGATCTCATCAAGCCGAGTTAGCCCAGCCCAGAGAGTGTGGACTGATAGCAAGACCTCACCGAATAGGGAGGGTCTCATGCCGTGTTATCCGAGTCCTGAGAGCGCGGGCTGATGCTAGTAGCAAGCAGACCTCACCGATAATAGGGAGGGCTCATGACGAGTTATCCGAGTCCTGAGAGCGCGGGCTGGTAACCAGACCTCACCCAATAGAAAGGGTCTCATCATGCCGAGTTATCTCAGTCCTGATAGCGCGGGCTGATGATGATAGCAATCAGACCTCACCCAATAGGAAGGGTCTCATCATGCCGTGCTAGCCGAGTCCTGAGAGCGCGGGCTGAGAGCAAGTATAAGACCCCACCAATAAGCAGGTAGGCGCGCACACACTAGGCGAGCGTGTCGCGGCCATTGTCTCCGCTGTAATTGCTGCCTCCCGCCCCGCCGGGCGAAGCGGGCGCGATACGCACCCACACGAGCCTCTCTCACACACACACAAGCGCGCGCCCATGTGCGTGACAGCACGCAAAAGCCATCACACGGTGGGGCGTGGTGCGTAACAATGCACACTCGACCGCGTGCCACCAATCGCAGCAGACAATGCAGCTGTGGCGGTGTGCTTGTGGCGAGGGGGGAGGGCTGCCGCTGGGCTGGGCTGGGCGCCTGGGATTGGCACCTCTTGTGCCGAGAGTGCAGGGTTGCGGCGGGTACCTGCGATTGCGACGTAATGCAGGCAGACTGGGAGGCTTATATACAGGGCCCGCTATGCGCCGACCGTTGCGGTGTGTTTTGTGGAAGTATGGGGGAGGTGATCTGAGGAAGGCGGAGGATGGAGTCCTTCGGAAGAGTTTGATGGATACGGAAGAGGGCAGCTGGCCAGCCAAGTGCCTCTCTTGCCGTCTGCGCTCCGCAATCAAACCCAGGATTTTATGCAGCGGTGAGAATAAAACGGAATAAAATGCCTGATCTGATCCGTCAGCCAAGAAAACTACTTCTGTGCGACACAACACTTACTCCCAGAGAACAGGATGTGCATGTTGCAGCATCAATACTGCTTCCAAAACATTAAAATGGGCACAGGATTTGTTTTCAGAGTTCTAATGGCACCAGGAGATCGTTCGCGATTCCTGTATATTTCTCCATTCCCTTGGTAGTCTGTCCTGCTGCCAGCGGCGGCGGGTGCACTGTGCAGTAATGCCGCCTGGAGGAGGAGGGGTTGGGGGGTGCGGCTAACACAAAGGCTCAGAGCTGAGAGTTCCACGGTCAGATCCTAAACTAGAGAAAATGGGGAGAGAAGGCTGGGCGGGGACAGAGGCGCATCGCGGCGCGGCGCGCGCAGTGCATCGGTCTGTTGATAATGACATCCTGAGGAGGAGTTGGGGGGGGGGCGGCAGCGCGAAGCAGCGCGCGGCGAGGGAGGGCGGCGCGGCCCGGGGACGGGACGGGACCGACAGAGCCGGCCAAGTTTGTTCAAAATAATGTAAAGCCGCTTATAGTGGGGCGGCCGCGCCCAGTATCCAGAGTTGGGTGCGTTACAGCTGAGCTAACCCCCCCCCCCTTCCCTCCTTTCCTCTTCTCCGTTCCCTTCCACATCATCTCGCCATTCCACTCACAGTAAACCTCCACCAACTCCTTCTCTCTCTATCTCTATCCCGCTACTTTCTCCGCACCCTTTGTACCTCTCTCTCTCTCTCTCTCTCTCTCTCTCTCTCTCTCTCTCTCTCTCTTCTCTCTCTCTCTCCCTCTCTCTTCTTTTGTACTACAGCTTCTTCAACGAAAAACAACTCCGCTACCTCGCTCCCCGATTCCCACTAGCCACGGCGCAGCAGGCGGCGAGTCGGGGAGGGGCTATGCAATAATCGATACTATCGATAATTTTCGATAATTCTATTTTTAATTTTAAAAAATGGATAACGTGATTTTGGTGCGGTATTCACAAAAATTTCGGGGCTTTCGATAATTTTGATATTTTGATTAGACGATAATTTTGATAATTGCAATAACCGATACCGGAATGTTTCGATAAGTGAATGATAACTAAGTTTGATAACGAAATCTCATTATCGCAAAGGCCTAGGACGGGGTGGCATGCCGGAGCCGCGGCGGCGAGCCCCACAACCCGCCACGACCCCAACTCCATCTTAATCAAGGCCTGCTGCTGCTTCCACGTGCGCCCCGCGAGGCGCGAGGCAGCCGGCTGCCCCGCCCCAACGCAGACTCGTGCTCTTCATTCAAGATTTTAGCCTTAAAGATTGTAAAACACTATTCTCAATTTAAGAAATATAACTTACACACTAAATGGAAAGGGACAATTTTGTCCCAGAAAATGTTGCGTTTTTGTGCACACCAATCCCTTTTGACAAATTTGTGTAATACTTTGGGGACAATTTGCAATATTTTTGGTGCAAATTAACTCAATTTCTTGGGACAATTTGTCCAAAGAAAATGATGTGTACAAAAACGCAACATTTTCTCGGGACAAAATTGTCCCTTTTCATTTAGTGTGTAGGTTCATGAAGAAGTGCACTTCTCTTGAGCAATACGGTCCTATAACTAGTGTACCACCGACGAATTAAAAACATAATTTTGTCGGTGCGAACTGAGATTATTCTCGCTTATCGCGTGGTTGGCGGCTCAGGCACTGAGTTTACACAGGACATGCAGGTGACCAGTCTCCTTTACCTCAGAGCAAAGCCCAAAGAGTTTAGTGAAATTTTTTTAGATTTTATTGTCAAAGTCTATTCGCGCACTTACTGTGTGGTGTGGCGGCGCGCTGGCGACGGGAGGTGCATACACATGCCGCGGCAGCACACGCGCAGCCCGTTCGCGCCCGCACCACGCACGCACACGCGCACACACACACACACACACACACACACACACACACACACACACACACACACTCCTGTGCTCGCCACAAACGCAACCGCTCGCGAGCGGCCCCAACACAAAACGTTTCTCGGTTTGATTGCATCCTATTTCGGAATGGAAACTTGTCGCAGCTGAGCCGCATTTCGGCTCGTCGAATATCCTGAATGCAGTTAAGCCTGTCAGTCCGATGCAGGTGCCGCCCTGCCCCGCCCTGCCCCGCCCTGCCTCGCCCCGCCCCGCCCTGCCCCGCCCCGCACACAGACACACCCGCCCACCACGCACACAGCAGCTGTCGGCGATTTAATGTACCGCTGTGATTGATGCACTTCGCGTGGAAAATGCTCAATAATAACAAGAGTTCACAAACTATCTCTCTCTGTCCTCTCGTCACATCAGCTGCATCAGCCTCTCCCGCCCTAGAAAAACTGCTTCCTGCTCGCCATCCCTCCCCCGCCTCCTCTCCCTTTCTCTTTCACACACACACACACACACACACTGAAGCCCGCGCGTTCTGACAGCAGGGCACCTGCAAACACAGCTCGTGCTTCATCACGTCGGCAGGTTAGGCTAGGACACACACACACACACACACACACACACACACACACACACACGTAGCTGCCACTGGATCAGGCTGATGGCTCCGCCGCAGCTACTGTTTCCCCGGGATTCAATCCCGTGCAGCCTGCCCGGACACCACTCTCTCTCTCTCTCTCTCTCTCTCTCTCTCTCTCTCTCTCTCTCTCTCTCTCTCTCTCTCTCTCTCTCTCGCGATCGCATTCACACGCACACTCGCACACGGGCGCACCACAAACTCGCTGCTTAGCGTTAACGATGTTCCCGTAAATCAACAGTGCATAGCAGCGGCATAGCGGGTGACGATGTGTCAAGTGCTCTCATGGCTGCTACTGCTGCGGCGGCGCGGAGCACCCCCGGAGGGGCCGGTGCACAGGGGGGGTGAGCTGGGGGGGGGGCTGGGGGGGGGGAGCTGGGGGGACCGCGCGGCAGGACTACCCCGCGCCACCCGCGGCCGTTTCTTTCTCGACATTACCGGTACACGGCGCCGCGCCCGCGGCGGCCAGGAGTGACTCTCGCTCATCAAATATTAATGCAGCACATCGTAAATCGGTGGAGGGAGCCTGCTGAGGTGGTTAAGCAGCGCGACACTTTTCGGGGGGACGGTAGCCGGAGGAGAAAGCACACACAAAAAAAAATAAGACGCGCGGCGCGCTGGTCCTTGAACACCCCGTAAATCATGATGGTTTACCTTGGCAGCGAGTCGCTCGCGGAGCACGCAGAAAATAAGACACTTGTCAGGCGAGCGAGAGAGGGATAGCGGGGGGGAGAGAGAAAGAGAGAGAGAAGAGAGAAGAGAGAGAGAGAGAGAGAGAGAGAGAGAGAGAGAGAGAGAGAGAGAGAGAGAGAGAGAGAGAGAGGGGGGGGGGGCACCGCCAACTTCCAGGCGTAAGCTTTAGACCTTTAGACACAATGCGATTTCTGAGGGGACGGCGCGGTAGAAAACTGCGGCATGGGGTGAGAGGGGAAAAAAAGATAAAGAACAAGAGACGGGCGGCCGGGCAGGCCCGGGCCTCGGCCAGCCCGCGGTACGTGCCGCCGGCCTGGTTGCACTTGGCTGTAAATTCGATTCATTTCATTCGCATTCAGCGCGGCTCACTCCATGTTCCATGTTCCATTTGCCTAGGAATGAGACACCGATGCGTGTCCAAGTCTAAACGAACAGCCGTCCCCTCTACTAATCCCGCTTTAATTCAATAGCCAGGAGGGAAAACAAACCAAACTTTCTGTTTGAATTGCGGAACAAATATCCCTCACCCCCTCACCCCGTCCTCTCACTCCTTTTTGTTCTCCCCCCTTCTTTCCGTTTTTTTCCCGCTGCCGCTGTCTGCTGGCCAGGTAAGGGAACCCCCGCCCCGGCGGCAGTGCTGCCAACACAGCCAATGAGCCACGCGGACGTGCCAGGCCTGCCAACTCAATGTAAATAAATTACTCTCATAGTATCCCCCTCCCCCCCGCCTGTGCCGTTTGTTCAGTGAAATGGTGCGAAGCAGGCAGAGGTCGAAGCGCGTTGTCACCCTTACCGGGCTAGGCGAAATAACAGGAAAAAAGTAGAATTGTTTTGCAAGCATGACACGAACATCCTCTAAGGCAAAGGCGTTTTGAGACATCCCTGAGGCATGTAGCCAATTCCAGTAAGAGGCGCGGTTCAGATTTTGATCTTAATTTCATGTCTTGAGGGGCGTGCCACGTGCCACGACGTGCCTCATGATTAAGCCCTCGGTCGAAAGCGGTCCACTGGTGCAGCCTTTCCTATAATGACTTAATTTTTAATTTGACGGATATGGAGCGAGCGCGCTACTACGCTGTTCAGAGGAGAAGCGTGGACGCTTGCGGGGGAAAGGAGAAAAGGGAGGGGAGGGGAGGAGGGATATAATGTGAAATGAGGAAAGTGTGTTGTTTACGAGGGACGCAGGTTCTTGGCGTCCTCTGCAGCGGCGCAGGCGGGGCAGGGGGGCAAAGGGGGGGGGATAAGGATAGCAGGGGCACGGACGAAGGAGAGGATAGCATCCGTCGAGACCAACCAGCACGACGCGGCTGAGCCAACGGCACCGAAAGCACGTGGCGTGGACAAGTGTGGTGATTAAACTGCAAAATAATCGATTTCAAACGTTAGCAGTAAATTATGGTGGGGTCGGTTATTTACCTGTCAAACACGCTAACACGTTAAAATTTTGGGCTTATTTTTTGAATTTGAAATGCAAGACAAAGATAAAATAGTTTGCGAAAAACGCACAACTTTTCAATTAAATGTTCAGAACAAAACAGAATTTGAAAATAAATAAATAAATAAATAAATAAATAAATAAATAAATAAATAAATAAATAAATAAATAAATAGCCGAGTAGGTCCTCCTAGTTACCTAGCAAACGTTCAGACATTGCCGCAGATATATAACTACAGAATATTACCGCAATAATACAGCCGCGCTCCGCCGCATCCCTATTGGCAACAGAAAAGACGCGTCGTGGTGGTGTCGGTAGAAGCAGTACGTCGTGCGGAGAGAATGTGCTCGGCAGAGCAGTGCCCCGTCCCCGTCGATAGCGGCGGTAGGAGTGGCAGCAGCCAGCAGCAGGCGCAGGAGTGGTGCAAGGCGGACGCCAGTGCCGGGTGAGTGCAGCAGGGGTGCAGCGGGGGTGCAGTATCCGCGGAGTGCGGCGGAAGGGCGCCGGCCGCCGTGCCGTAAAAAAGGGGAGCACGCTCGCCGCCCGTATCATGTCGAGATACGGCAATCGCGTACGCGACCGTGTGCGTGCGTGCGAGCGTGCGTGTGCGCGGAGGTAAAGAAGGTAAAGTAAAGAGCGCCGAGGGCCGAATGTTGTGCGGGGACTCGAGTCGAGAGCAGCCTTACTGCTGCACCTTATACCTTGCCGGTGCAGTGAACTAGCTGCATGAAACCTTCGCCTTTTGTGTTTGGATCCGCACATTTCTAAACACGAGACAGGGTGTGTGTATGTGCGTCTGGCTGGTGCGGACCTCGCATAGGCACTCGCGCAACTCGCAGCACTCCCGCTTTGGAGAGTGACCGTCCCGGGGCCAGAGGGGAAAACTGGGGGGTCGGGTAGGGGGTGGGTGGCCGCCGCCGCCAAGACATAGTCAACCACCCGCGGGCCGGGGCGGGGCGGGGCGGGCCTCGCGACCCAAGGCAACGAGGGCGGCTATTTGCAGACCACAAAGCAAACTCAAGTTGAAGCGCCATCTAGTGGAGCCGCGCGCGGCCAAAGGCCGTGGCGTGGCGTGGCGTTGGCCGGGCCCTCGCGACGAGACACTATCGCGTTTCCGAATGTACCCCTTCCGCTCCCCCCGGCCCGCCAGCCCCCAGATTCAGAAGATCGTTTTGCAGTGCCCTCTCACTCACTCCAAGTGGCCGAGACCCATGCGTGTGACAAGGACGGAGATGCGAAAGCGCTCCTCTGACTCTGACGGCAGTGTGCTCGGGTTGGGAGCTGCTGGGAACCGGGAACACCGCCGCGCCACTTCTCTGATGACACAAGCACCGCGGGCAGGGCAGGGTGCGGCGTGGAGGGGCGGGGTGGGGCGGGGCGCGACCTCAAGCCTTCTCCAGACCAAACTCCTCATTATTTCATAATCGACGCTCCGGCAGACGAGCGCGCCAGGCTGTTTACATAACACTTTCGCCGTCTATAAACGGCGGCGGCAGGCTCGTGAGGGCGAACGACCCCAAGCAAAGGCGAACGCGACGCCTCACCACGCCACGCCCTACCCCACGGCTCTAGCCCTGAGTGTGTGTGTGTGTGTGTGTGTGTGTGTGTGTGTGTGAGCGCGCGCGCGTCTGTGTGTGTGTGTGTGTGACAGTGTGTGTGAGTAAGTGAGAGTGTGGGTGTGCTGGTGCCACTGTCCAGCGCGTGAAGGGGGCTACATTCCTCACGGTCCTGTGACTCTGACCAAAACGCTGTCCCCCTTCGCAAGCCCCCTCTCCTTTCCCCTTTTGGATCTTCCCCTTCCCCCTCGCCCGGACCGTCCTCCCTGCATCCCCCGGTGTCCACCACAGCGCTGTCCAGTGGCAGCGGCGCGGGGGGAGCCTACTCTCTGGAATGTCTCCTACAGTCCCCCCCCCCTACACACTTCTCTCAGCCCAGGAATGTTGTCCCCCTGCACGACACCCTGTCCGGGACCACCGGAACATCCCTCCCCCCCCCTCCCCACCACCACTACGCGCACCCCCGTGCATGCCGCAGGCGCGCTCTCTTACCTTGACGTCGTTGAGGTACCACGTGATGTTGGCGGCCGGGTGCGCGCCCCGGACCGTGCAGTTGGCCCGCAGCACCTCGCCGACGGAGTAGCGCTGCTTCTCAGCCTGCAGCAGGGGGCTCTCGTCCACGGGCAGATCTGCAACAAACGGACACGCGCGTCTAATTAACCATTTTCCAGTGGAGCAGCGGGGCGGGGCGCCCGCGCGGCCCGGCGGTTAGTTCCAAATAACCATCTCCGTCGACATCCTCCGACACTCCGGCCTCTGCTGCCATCCCCTCAACCCCCCACCCCCCTCCTAGGCGGCCAATGCTCCGACAGCCGCAGAGTTTCCGCAAAGTCCTGTCCCCACACCCCCTCCTACTTCCCCCACCCCCTTTTCTCACCCACGACGTCCAACAAACTTTAATGTACTCTGCAAACATTTTTGACACCAATTTCGGTTCGACAGTTCACCATCTCCTTAACGATAGTTTAGCACCAATCGATATAATAAAGAGGGAAAGCGGTCCGGTCATCGGCCTCCGACAGCAATCGTCCGACAACAAGGAGGTAACCACTTTGGGAATCATGTTTACACTGGCCTGGGAACCATAATTATAAAAATCAATAGAAGTCACAAAGTTCAACAAAGATTAGATCAAAATTAGATCAAAATTAGCTTTTTCTGACAATAGAAACCGTACGTTTATCCAAAAGTGGGAGAGAATCATTGTGAATCCAGTATTCGATGGTGGTCGCCTCTCGACACCGCTTGCCCTGCTGTCATCAGATTCTTAAAACAAGGAGAGCGCTGCGCTGCTTCTCACGCCTATAAGCTGAAACAATAAGATCAGCGTAGCAGGGAAATCTCCGAAGCCAGGCGCTATAAGTAGCTCTTAGAGAGGGAAAACAGCTTTAGGGTGCAGACGCCCACAAGCAACTCATAAGCGAGTCATGAGTCACTAGTGCTCACGATTCTATGTAAACAGGTTGTGTGAGCTTCCAATCGCCCACAGCGGACCGGGGAGGGGGAAAAGCAGGACACGCGAAACGGGAGCGCGAGACGGGTAAAGGGTTGCAATGTCACCCCGAACAAACAATCAAACAAAATTGAGTGAGGAATGTTGAGCACCCTCGAGAGAAGCGAAACGCCGCAGACAATAAGGGGCGTGCTATGGGGCCGCCCGAGAGAAAATGTGAGAAAGGGGGAGCGTGGAGGGAAAGGGTGCGGGGAGGAGGGACCGAGGGGGAGGGGGGAGGCAGGGGTTTGGTAGCTCCAGCAAATATTAACTATTTCACTTCTCTGTTACCATTGCAACTACACGGCACTGGCCCGGCCCGCCGCGTGCAGGGAGCAGCAGTGTGATGAACTGGCAGCAGGCTCAGGGCTCAGGCTGCTCGCTCGCTCGCTCACTCACTTCTCACTCTCTCGCTCACTCTCTCGCAGGTCACGGCAGCGCTGATTAAGACAGAACAAACCGTCCTGACAAAGTTGTGCGCGCGCCGCGGCGGCGGCAGCCAAGTGCAGGGCGGAGGCAAGCAGCAAGCCTCGCTCAGGCGGGGCGAGGTTGGGTTAGGTTCAATAGTCATTCAGATCTTGCGAAAGCAAACGAAGTGGAGTGCAGCGCCGCCACGGGGCGCCGCAAAGGGGAGAGGGGGGGGGGACACTTGGCGCGGCGGAAAAGTTTAAAAAGGGATGAGGCGTCGTCGGCGACCGCTTCCTTGTATAACTACAGGCGGGATAAACCGGCGGCGTCCCGACGTCACTCTAGATAAAAGCACTGGAGCGGCGAAAGGAGCACGGCATTTCGGCCAGCAGTAAACAGAGAGTGAGTGCGCGGGAGAGAGCGGCCGGGGGAGAGAAAGGGATGGGGGGAGAGTGAAGGAAGGAGAGGAATGAGAGACGTGAATTGGAATGCATTTATTCTGCGGCCAGCACCCTGGCGCTGGTGTCGCAACTAAAGAACACGAAGTCGTCTGGTCCACGGCGCGACCTTTGCTGCGCTGCTTTTGACTGAGCTACTTTTCTATCCCCGCCTCTTGATGTAAGTGCCACACAGGGCGCAATGCGCCACCCCTCCAAGGCAAAAGTAGAAAGGTGCTTTTTTTTTTGAGCAGGCTGCAATAACAGCGTGGGACGAGAAGAAAACTTTTTGCGCTTCCACCGTCAGGTTGTATACTCGAGGACGGAGAGGAGGAGGAGAGGGAGGCGGTGGAGGGGGCAAGAGCCGCGGATGGCCGAATGATAAAAGACATCTATTTTAACACGTCGCGCCGGGGATCAGGAACCGCTCGGCCAGGGCCGGGTCAAACAAAGAGATTCACTATCTGTAATTGGGTCAAAGCAGCACGGGCGGGGCGGCGGGGCGGGCGCTCAGGGGGGACGCATCTCGCCGAGATATTTCACAGATTGCTAAAGTGTTTGTGTGAAATGGGCGCGATCCCTTTCTAACGAATTTGTTCGCATGAATGCTTGACTTCGTACAAGTTGTATGCATAGACTTTTTTGTTTTGTTTTTTTGTTTTGCAAATCCGCGAAGAAATTTGCGTGAGATATTTAAGCATGTAGCTTTGTATAAAACAAAGTTAGTAACTTAGTGAGTGCAGTCAGTCGCGGCCCGCTCACGAGTGTAGGGCGCTGGCTGTCTCCCTCTCGCCGCGGCCCACGCGACGGCCTAGACTCCCGCCAGCCCCCCGCTGCGCCGCAGAGCTCCTTGCTGCTCCCTTCCCCCTCATTAGACTGGCTTTTGTTTAGTTAAGTTCCCAAATCACCGCAGTCTTCCCTCTATAGCACTCCTCTGTG
This sequence comes from Frankliniella fusca, assembly GCA_029379305.1. Taxonomy (NCBI): domain Eukaryota; kingdom Metazoa; phylum Arthropoda; class Insecta; order Thysanoptera; family Thripidae; genus Frankliniella; species Frankliniella fusca. Next base: position 74,127 of record JAHWGI010000140.1, read on the forward strand.
GAGAGGGGCAGAGCCGGCTCTCGTCGAGAACACCGCCACAGATACCCTCTAAACCCGTGAGGCGTTTGTAAAAAGTATTAAATTTATGATAAATACATGATGATTTTTTTTTCCTAAACGACGTATAACAACCAGAGAGTAATGTCTTGTTAACTTTACGCTAAACAGCTTACGACGAACGGAAGCTTACGTGCAATGAAAGCTTTGAACAGCACACTGGTAAAACAAATGTATAGTTCTAAACATCAAATGATGTTTAACTGCTAATGTTTAATACTTAAACACTATATCATGTTTAGTTCAAACTATACATCAGCAGATGTTTATTTTCTAAACACTTTGCAAGTGTTTAGTTGGCTATACACTTGGCGCAGCGTGGTGTCCCTATGCTTTTCCATGTGAAGCCTCGCCCAAGTGTATACTACTTCTAAACATCACAAAATGTTTAATCTTTAAACATTTGTGAAGTGTATAGGTGTTAAACATCTTGTCATGTTTAGTTCCTGCTATACATCATGTCATGTATAGAATTGCCAACTATACACCATGATGTATAGAAACTAAACATTTGTTTTACCAGTGCAGTTTCAAGAATGTGACTTGAACTAAAACATTGCCTCATCTCACGCACCTCATCGCCGGTGCCCTCCCCGCAGTGGTGTTGAGAGACTTTACGACAGCTTCAGGGGTCCTGTGTGTGGGCGTTAGGCTCCCGACCCGACGGTACGTATCCCTATGAGCACCACACATGCACTCATGCGAGGGGTCCGAGCCGAGCCAAGCCGAGCCGCGAGCTCAGCCGGTCCAAGCCGAGCCGAGCCAATACGAGCCCAGCGTTAGGGGCGAGCGGTCCCTTGCGTGACGGTTAATCCTATACCGGTCTCTCCCGGGAGGCACACAATGTATCGGGGCGGCGAGTCGGCGAGCTGCGGAGGCACACCGGGCGCGAGGGAGAGACGGTGGGTCAAGGTCATTCAGAAGTACTGTGTGCCGGGCGAGCAAACCGCGGCCCGCCCGGAGCTGATTAGGCTCAGAGCTGGCGGAGCAGCTAGCTGATGGAGCACAGGATATCCTCCACACTGGAACAGCGCGGCAGCCAAACGATCCCCTCTCCCGACACGGAAGCCCAGCAGCATTGCCGTATTTGGACAAAAAAATGAAGATCTGCACTGCATCGATGTATCGGCTGCAAGGGCGCCGTTGCGCCGTGCTCGATACGGACGCGCTCGAAGGGGAAACAGCTGTGGAATTTTTGTACACCTGCTTGTAATTCAGAAAATATATGGAAAATTAAAAAAAAAGAAACAGAAATTTTTTAGAGAAATTCTGGAAAATTAAGAGAAATTTAGGAAAATTTGGGGTAGATTCAAGCAGAAACCCAGAAAAATTCAATAAAAATTTACAAAAATTTGCAAAAGTTCACGAAATTTGCACACCAAAATGCATAGTTGCTTCCACCTCGGACGCGCTGCTTCTGGATGCCAACAAGTTTTCACAGCGGCAGCCGGTAGGTGTTCCTGGGACGCCGTATATATCTGTGTGATGGGCCTGGAGGCCGGGGACGAGCCGGAGGCCGGAGGGCCGGAGGGGCGCCAAGGCTGACGGGCATAAGGCGGCAGGGCTGCGCTGGGCTGGGCCGGCGGGACAGGCGCGTTGGGTTTTGAGCTTGGGAAAAAGAGCAGTTGGAGCCGGGTGGGGCGGGGGTGGGCGTGGGCGTGCCAGACTGGCCGGCCGGGTCTGAGCAGGGGAGCGTTGGAGCGGCAGCAGGGCGGTATAGTGAGGGCCGAGGGTATGTGTGTGTGTGGGGGGGGTGGGTACTGGCAGGCTGCCGGGACGGAGAGGGTGGGCTCGAGGTACATCGCATCGCGCAAGGCGCACAGGTTACGATCCATTGGAAAGGACCCCGTTTTACGGCCGCCCAAACAGCTTTCAGGCAAACAGAAAATAAAGCAGAGCCACTGTAAAGCCCCCCCTCCCTCTCCCTTGCTCCGGCTAGCCGCCCCGTCGCTCCTTGCCCTGCCTCTAGCGCCTCTGGGCGGCTGAGGGGCCGAGCCCGGCCCGGCCAGCCCCGGCCCCGCCCGCGCCAAGCCCCCGTCAGAGTGCCTTGGGGTGACAGGGGAACGACCAGTCATTATCCGCGGCCCAGCCAGCCCTCACCAGCACCCAAGGTGTGTGCGTGCGCCTCAAGAGCCGTGGCCGGGAGAAATAACCCTGGCGCAGACAGTAAAACAGCAAAGAGTGTCGAAATGCTTATCTTTGCTACTGAAACATTCATGGAAGATTCTAGTGCGTGGTATGTATCAATTCACTCTTCCGGGCGTTGCGGCGGAGGAAGAGAGAGGCTTGGGGAGGGTGGAGCAGGCACCGCGCTCGCACCCCCCTACCCCTCACCCCCACGATCCGCTCTGCGCGCACTACACGCCAAGGTACACACCGAGGGCTTAGGTAAATTGGGTAAATCAGGATACGCCATGCCTCACACAACCCGCATCCCTTCGCAGCCTGCGATTGGCAGGACGGAACGGAAAGCGCTCGGTGGCTGCTGGGGAGGGGCCGCCGCCAGGGGCCAGCGGGGAGAGGGACCGAGAGGGGACTGTCGAGAGGAGATGCAGCCCCAAGGGTTATTGACATCCCCTAGGCTCGATTGCGTTCGTCCCGCCCCGCCCCGCCCCGCCCCGCCCCGTCCGTCCGCTTTATAGTGCGGCGCTGTCGCCACGTCGCGTCGGCTCGCTGTTGCCGGGCGCTGAGCGCGCAGAGCGCAGAGGCCCTGGGGTGCGAATGGCGTCAAACTCCTCCTCCACCCATTCCTCTACCGCCCCCCCCACCCCCCTCTCCCCCCTCACCTCGGGCCTTCCCTCGAAGAGCGCTGCGCCCTGCGCCAGCAAACGCGAGCGAATATCGCTATCCAGCCAGATCGACCTATCTCCTATCTCGGTCGTCGCCATCCATCCCGAGCCAATGCGTGCGCGCTGCCAGGCCCGGCCCGGGACACACGCGGAATAACGCAGGCGTCTCCTGTCATTTGCCCCGCGGCGTGCCGGCGTGCCGGCGTGCCGTAATAATTTATAGCCGGGCAAACGGGAACAAAAAGTGACGGGGCTGGGTGAGATTAACACCCGACGCGTACGTTGACACCGAAATACAAACTTACCACAGTTGTTATAACACTAACTTAAAGCGAGAAAAAAGAAAGTAGACAATTTTCAGTACGAATAATGAGAGTATTTTTTCTTTCTCCCACACCCTTCCTCTGTAAAATTTCTCTAATATCAAGTCATTCGGGCGCGGTGATCCCCGGAACAAAATGGCTCGACCCTATTCCGTTTTTACCTTCGGTATGACCTAGCGCGCGCAGCTTACGAGGAGAGAGAGAGGGGAGAGGGGGATGCGAGAGACAGCGGTACAGCGGCACGCGGGATTTCTAGGCAAATTGGAATACTAAACCAACCGATTGTGCGGCGGTATGCGAGAGCGACCGCGGACTCATGTACTGGATAAGCGGGTAATGCCGCCTCTGCCTGCCTTACCGGGCGCGCCGCCCCCTCCCCGCCCCTCCCACCCCATCAGTATCTCCCTAAGCCCCTTCCCCTCCCATCTTCACGCCCCGCACCCACCTCCAACGTCAACCTCAATTTGGTTTCCCGGATGCAAACTATTAATACTACAAACAGTCTGCAGCTCGGGGAGCCCGCCGCGCGCGTGCGCGGCGGTGGGGTTTATACGCGGCGCGGGTCGGTAAGAGTCTAATTTCGTTACTTACGCCACTATGAATGGTGCCGTAAAAAAAAATAAACGACAGGTATTTTTTAATTTATTTGTAACTGCGATCGAGTAGAAAAGAGGACAAGTGTTTCGACGTATACGTCGTCGCGTTGTTGGGTCCTTAATCTCGCGCTCAAACACGGGTCGACGCGGCCGATATGAAATATTCCCCGCCCCCGCCCCCATCCCCAAGTCACTGACCTGCACCACCCCGTACGCCCGCCTGCTCGCCATACATTTAGATAGGGAGCCTTTGCCCGCCCCCCTCGTCTACCCTTCGTTCCTGCAGGCGCCCGGCGGCCCGCTCTCCTGGTTGCAGGGGGCCGTGAGGTGAATCGTGAATGCGGCCTGGTGTTTCACATTGTCTCGCACTGGTGCCCCGGGGACAACTGCGCCGCGGCCGGCTGGGCCAGGACGGGCCAGGACGGCCGCCATCAGGGCACAATGACTCCCAGCAGAACCTCCCCGCTCCACTCCAGGCGCCCGGGTGGCGGCGGTCACTCGATTAACATGGCGGTGAAGAAACTCCATATTTGATGAAACAATTGACACGCGCTCCACCCCCACCCGACTTGAGGCGGGAAGACCGGAGGGGAAAGTGTGGTCCAGCCAGCATAATAATTTAAGAAAAGATGATGACAAATGCCATTTTTGTCTCGAGTACATAAAAAAAAACTGTACTATAGATCATTCTTTATTCTAGATCTTCGAAGCCTAAAGTGAGTTCTAAAATATAACCAGCAGCCGGGGCAAACCCTTAAGATAATATCGCGCAAAGTTCACGCGGACGTATCAAAGACGCCAAAAGCAAATAAGATGTTTTCTTTCCTTTTACAGTCAGTGTACACTGCCACGCTGTTGAGTCCTCCTCTACGACGTTTAAGCCGTGCTCGCCCGGAAAACGCTAACGAGTTTGATAAACTCGCGTGCGCGGCCCCTGCGAGGAAAACTTTTCCCACAGAAGTGAGAATATTCAACAGCTGACGATTAAGATATGCCCCGCCCCGTGCCCGCGGCCTTGGAGACCAAATTGGCGTGACACCTCCGACTGAGGAGGGCTCGCCCCGGCCCGCTGCCGCGACCTTGAGGTCATCATTATCGGGGGCCCGGCTGGAGCCGAGGGCGGGGCTGTTACCCAGTCACAGGGTTCTACCGCTTTGCCACTAACACCCTCCCGAGGGGGACACAACTCTGATTTTTTTTTACACCTCGTAACTCAGAAGAATTCAAGAAAATTCAGGAAAACTCAGAAAAATTTACAAACACAAAGGTAGATATCAAGCAAAACTTCAGAAACATTTAGAAAATTTCCAGAAAATTAACGAAAATTCACCAAAATTTACAAACTGTGCTGCGTCTCTAGCCAGTTTTTCTCACCAGAGCGCAGCCCGCGCGCGCGCCCATAATTCCATAAGGAGACAGGATAGGGAGGAAACACGCATGCTTTTTATGGGCATTTGTCGGGGGCGCGTAAAAGCGAACGGCGCACACGTGACCGCCTCGGGAATAGAGTAACGGCGACACGTACAGACTAATTGCGCGCGCGTGATTGTCTACGGAGGAGCCGCAGACACAGAGGCACTGGGAGAAACATACCGTTCTGACGAGACAACTCAACAAAAAGGCACACATCGTAGAAAAAAAAAAGTTGATTCCAATATGGGAAAAAAGAAAGTTATGACTGTCGTGAGATGTAGAAAAGATTAAACCAAGAAACAAGATTTTAATACGGCACCAGCTTCGTGAAGGGAACTTTATGCGAATCATGTAGGAGCACTGTTAAATCAGTGTGGCCTGCATCGAAAGATGTCAAATCTTGGTCTCTGAATTTATCATTCTTGTACGAGGAGGCCGAACTATGGCTTCACAACTGAAAAAAAAACAGATATTTCTCAGTAAACTGCCGAATTTTCTCATTGAAAATGGCCAAATTACGGCATTGAAAAAAGAATGTCAAAATTCTCGTAATAAAAACGGCTCTAGCGTTTACAGAGAGGAAAGGCGATGAGGACAACGAGCGTGGGAGGGAGGGGCAGAGCGTGTAGTGTAAGAATGCGGTCGCTCGAGGGCCTTTTGAGATCCCCTAGCGGGCCGGGGCGGGAGGGCATTCACCCTCCGAGAGGCACACGATGGAGGAAGGGAAAACAACTGCCCAGCAGCAGTGCCACTCTCCCGGTGAATGCTTCCCGGAGAAAATCCCACTCATTCCTCGCTAGCGCCCAGTAGCGGCACAGCCCGCCTTCGTGGGAGAGAGAGAGAGAGAGAGAGAGAGAGAGAGAGAGAGAGAGAGAGAGAGAGAGAGAGAGAGAGAGAGAGAGAGAGAGAGAGAGAGAGAGAGAGCGTTAAGGAAAGAGGGCACGGTGGGGGCTGGTGAGGAGCAGGGTGAGGCGCACAGAAAATTCCATCGAGTTTCTAAAGCAGCGCAGGTAAAAAGAAGAATAAGAAACCTCCGCGCCGTGCTCCGAGAGACCCGCGGCGCGGCCCGGCCCGACCTGAAAGGTGTGATCGCCGGCGCGCCGGGGCGGGGTGGGGCGGGGCGAGGCAGGGTGGGGCGGGGCAGGGTGGGGCGGGGCGGGGCGACTACTGCGCAATGAGCGGAGGGGGTGTTGGTTATTGGCTAAGCGTCCGCGCGCACAGCCCGCCCCGGCTCGCCCCGGCCCGGGAGGATGGGACTTCTTGCTGTAAAACATAGCGCATTTCACTCAGATTCCGGCTAGGAGAATGCCCGGCGTTCGCCGTTGTCTTCGCGTGCGATAGAGAGAAGGGAGGAGGAGGAGGAGGGAGGGGAAGGGGGAAGCGGTGCGCGAAAGGGGTGTGAGAGAAAGAGACAAAGAGAACGACAAAGACAGAGACGGGGAGGGAGACAGAAGGAGGAGGGGCGAGCAGCTGGGCCGGTGGTGAGTGAGTAACGCTGGCGGGAGGCGGCGGGGCTGAGGTGACAGCGGCAGCGCGGGGCGGCGCGGGCAGCGCCACAGTGTCGCGAGACGAATGTCTCCTATTTCGCTACAACAGATTTCGTCCCCGGCAAAAGGTGGGCAGGGTGGGGCGCGGAGGGGCCAAAGAAGTGCCCCTGCCAAGACCTCCCATTCATTGCAAGCCTCACTTCTCGCGCGGGGCGCGCGGCGCGGAGTATACAAGGCACACAGGGGAGTGGGGGAGAGGAGGGGTGATTTTGGGAGGGGAGGGGAGGGGAGGAGCTGCCGCACGCAGCACAGCACAACGGAGCCGACCCCTGCAAGACCAACGACACAGTAAAGACGAGAAAACATGACGTGTTTCATTTTTTACCCCACCAGACGTCTGCATACATGCACTCTGAAAATATTACCCGTTCTAGAACAGAGAAATGGTTCGCAAAACTCATAAACAGACATAAAAACTGTTTTTACCATTATGTCGTCGCATTTTAGTTTATACGTTTCGGGTTACCTTCGGTGAAACTAGCGACTTGATTTTCCAGACGTAGTTGAAAATAAGCAAGACTAGGCCGATTTTAAGACGTCGTCTTGAAAAGTTGCAAAAATTTCAAGACGTTATCCTGAAACATTCCAATAATTTCAAGGCGACGTCTTAAATTCGAAGAGCATGTCTTGAAAATCATCATGGTTTTCAGGACTTCATCGGAAACGTCCAGAAAATCAGGAAAATTTACCTTGAAACCGCTTGAAACACAAGGCACCAGTCTTACCGTGTCGGTCTGAAACCATAGCACCATCATGATGGAAATTCAAAGCCTTAAACGAAATAAAAATGTCGCAAGACAGAGAGCATTTCGTTTGAAACCATTTTCATCAGATTCGTTTCAGAACAAGAATATTTTTTTAAAAAAAATATTACATGTATCTACGGATGTACGAAAATAAATAGTTCCACGCAGCCTACTTCCTCCTGTGTTAGTTTTGATAAGGCGGTACGGCTCCGGGCTCCGGGTGCAGCGCGGCGGCGCCCCCGACAAACATCACGTAGGGCCGCGCGCTGACTGATGGAGGCGCGTACCCCGCCCCACCTCCACAACAACACGCTCACTCGTATAATCCGGACTTTCGTCAGCGTCACCCCAAGCAACAGGAGCGGGCGGCGGGGGCGGGGCGGGGCGTGGCGGGGGTGGGGGCGGGGAGGATTGGAAGGGCGGCGGAGAAATAGTGGCGGCAGTACACTGACCCAGCCCAGCCCTCCGGGAGGGGCCGGTGTGGGGCCGAGCCAAGGGGGCCAGGCCCAGCCCTGCCAGCCCCATGCCACCCCTTGACTCACGGGTGCCACCCCCGCCCCGCCCCCCGCCAGCTGCTGAGTAAATAACAGCAAAAACAAGCGTCAACAACAAAGCGTGTAACGAGGGGGAGGGGCTTAAGTGTTACTAATTCAATTATTCAGAGAGCGCCAGCGCCGCCACATCAGACACTTGAGGAGGGAGAAAAGGGGTGGGAGACGGGGAGTGATGGCCGACGGAAAGGGCAGAAGCGGCAGGGAAGGACGGAGAGAGAGAGAGAGAGAGAGAGAGAGAGAGAGAGAGAGAGAGAGAGAGAGAGAGAGAGAGAGAGAGAGAGATGGGGGGGGGGGAGGGATCGGGGCGGGGGGAAGGAGGAGCAGGGGCTAGGGTTGATTGGGAAGGTCAGCACAGCGGCGCAGCGTCGCCTGCTCGCCGTGCTTCAAGCGCCAGCACTTTACCGAGTTTGACGAAGCGGCCTTTTGATAAGGAGGTAATGAAGGTGCTCGGCAGAGGGTGGCAGTGGCAGAGGTGGCCATAGGGACAGCGCGGGACGGAGTAAAAATAAACTTGTCAGAGTAAAAAGGATAACAACGTACCTGTAAAGCATTCGTGCACTCTAGCTTTCAGAGAGAAAAAGAAAAAAAGAAGAAAAAATATACAGTCAAAAATGAAGGAGAAAAAAAAATTGAAGAGGGGCACCATTTCCGCACAATCAACGGAAATAACAAGTTCCCGGACGTGACACACCGCTGCACTGCCAACCTGGCTGGAAAGATGGCTGATACCGGCACGAAACCCGGAGCGGGCCCGGAGCGAGCCCGGAGCAAGCCCGGAGCAAGCCCGGAGAGGGTGCAGAGCGGGACAACGTGCGGTAAGCCGCAATTTTCCGGCAAGGCCTGCGAAAAACTTTGTCTTTGGCCTACGGACAGAATGCGCTGGCTGCCTCACTGCCTGCCTGCCTGCCGCCAAGGCGTCGAGGCGTCAAATTCGCGGCGTGCAGCACATTTTGTCCCGACCTCCTACTGAAACCGCGTGACACTCTTGCCGGGGGCGCCACGACGCCACGCGCCTTGACTTGAGTAAAAACACAATACTGCAGAAAACGGAGAGGGGAAAAAAAGAGTACATGAACGTTTGGTTCCGCATTTCCTCCACGTACGATCGTGGGGGGTGGGCGCACCGATAAAACTTATGTAGAAAGTTTTACACCAATTGCGAGAGTTACATTGATTCTATAGGGCTGGTGTGTGTGTCCATGTGTGCAAAAATAATACTCTTGTAAAGTGTTACTAAACATTATGAGCTAACATAATGTAACGTCTACTTCAACTCGACACCATGTAATAAGCAAAATCATGGGTAAAACACGCAAGTGTGCAATAATTGCACATTTATTTTACCAGTGCGCTCTCTGCCGCTCACGTGCTCATAGCGCCCCAGCCGTCGCTCTCGCGCCTTCGTCCTTGTCGCACGCATAGGCCCCTGCCATATCTCGAACACACACTGTTAAAAAAAACTACAGCAAATAGCTACGGTGAGCGTTGTCAATTTGTTGCCTGGTCCACACCGTAATTTCTGGTTACGGTCCACGTCGTACGGGACGCGCTGTAGCTCTGAAAAATGTAGGGAAAGTCCAATACAACTCTTACCCCACACATTAAGGTACGGTGCTTTCGTGTACGGTGTGACCGTACGCTAAAGGTACGGCACGGGCCGTAGGCAAACCGTACATGCCTACGGCATTTCTTACAGTGCAGGGCACCGCAATGAGTGCGCGACAAGGACGGGAGTACGAGAGCGATCTTCTGAATGAGACAGCAGTTGCGCCGCGCCGCATACCGCCGCTCGCCAACGTGATATGGCCCCGGAAGTGGCGTCCAACCGTCCAAACACGCCTGGCCTGGCCTCCCCCAGCTCCGCTACGACCCTGTTCCCCCTCCCGCTCTATCGCAATGCTCACAGGATCACGCGCGTGTCCGTGTCGCGCCTGCCCGCCGGCCCACTTGCCTGCCGGCAGCTCGCCCCGCTATACGCACCTCAGTCGCCCTCAGCCTGCGCGTGCGTACTCCACCCCCCACATGCTCCGCCGCGTGGAGGGAGTGAGACACGATGTACTGAACACCCCGGTGGAGTGAGACATCAGCGGGGACGCGCCCACCCGAGCACGATGATAGAGCGTACCCCGCCGTCGAAAACGTTAGGTGGCATGAAGGAGAAGCGAGGGTAAAAATCGACAAGAAACGCGTGCCCCGACAAAATTGCGAAGGAAAAATATTAAAATACGTAACTGTGGGGGAAAACTTCTGGAACGGTACAGCATGCGAGGAAGGTTATGGTGCATTATTTTTGCACAGAATGAAATGAAAACATCACCCAAAGTGCTTCCCCTCACCTCTCATCATTCTCGTTTCCTCCTCCTTTTTTTTCCCCTGTCTTTCGGTCAGCACGGGCAATAACACTTGGCGCTGCATAAGGGTTTATCATCGAGACGCGCGTAAATCAGGGACCCGCTGACAGACATTACGGCCCTACCGATAAATTATAGACCTAGGCCGACGACCAGCGGCCCACAGAGAGAGAGAGAGAGAGAGAGAGAGAGAGAGAGAGAGAGAGAGAGAGAGAGAGAGAGAGAGAGAGAATAATAGCGGGGCAGGATAAAGACAGACGTGGAGTAGAGAGCGAGAGAGGGGAGAGAAAAGGGAAGTATTGAGCCCACTGTAGGGTTTCTATTTTTCCGGAAATATAAAAATTGGAAATATTTCGGGAATATTTCGGAAATATTTCGGAAAAATTGGAAATATTGAAAAAAAGTAGTTTTTATTGTATTTTTGCAAAGAGCCGCAATTTTTTCTATGAAGAGGGTAGGGAAATGACGTAGAAGAACTTTCAACACGTATACTTATGCTGAATTACATCGTTTAATTGCAATTTACAAGTACAAACAAATTCTCGTCTTGAAGCGTCCGTCGGATCGGATCGTCGCACATGTGAAAGTAGGGTTGGGCGGCGCGCCGCAACGGCGGCGGCCCTCACCGCCCCCGAGTGGTTTTTGAAACGACCCGTCACAAACAATTGGTATCCGACAAACGCGCGAAATTGCGATTTTAATGCAAAGTTACGCTATATATTCATGCAAATGCCCTTTGCTGCGGAATTTCAATATTTCCAATTTTTCCAATATTTCGGACCCCTCGGAAATATTTCCGTAATATTCCCGAAATATTTCCAATTTTTCCGGGAAATATTTCCAACCCCGAAACCCTAGCCCACTGGTAAAACTATGGCGTAACTGTACGCTTGAATGCAGCATACAGTTACGCTTGAAGACGTTACACGTTACACGTTTCGTTTGAAATGAAGCATACGAAATAAATTCTTCCATACATTTAGATAGGACGAATAGGAGCGGATAGACCCGTTACGCTTGATTTCAAGCGTAATCTCAGTACGCTTGAAATCGGGGCGTAAGGGTACGCCTTAGTTTTACCAGTGCCCATGAAATTGACCCATCTCGGATACCGGCGCGTGGAGCTGGCGAGCGTACCCACTGCATGTTGCGCCGCCGCGAGCAGCAGCTGCAGCGGTAACAGAAAACATCCCCAAGAGCAGACCAGAAAGGTTCCCCACTCCCGTGCGCTTCCTTTTGAGCGCCAAACGCGAGGAGGTTACGCGGGGCGGGGCGGGGTTCGCGGCCTATGTGCTCTACTCTTTTGTTCTGTGCTGCCGCACACAGGAGCGTCCTGTGAGTCTTCCACACCCCAGACCACCCCCCCCCCGGCCACCTCACGCCCCCAGCCAGGCCCGGCCCAGCCTGGCGCAGCTGCATGTCAGACTCCGGACGGCGCGGCGGTCACGATGCGGCCAACTTAATTAACAGTTTCAGTGGAGATTAAATTGACGGTCTGCAGCAAGTTGGGTTTCCCTGCTCCAAGTTGGCTGTGCGCGTCGCGTATTCACCCAGGCAGGGAGAGACAGGCAGGCAGGCAGGCAGGCAGGCAGGCAGGCAGGCAGGCAGGCAGGCAGGCAGGCAGGCAGGCAGGCGGGCGGGCGGGCGGGGCGGGCGTGCCTGGACCGGGCTGCCGGGGGGCTGCCGGGGGGCTGCCGGGGGGCTGCCGGGGGGCTGCCGGGGGGCTGCCGGGGGGCTGCCGGGGGCGGAGTCGTCCCCCGCGCGGTAGTGGCGCGGCGGCCACTAGAACCCTCCTCTCCGCGCGCGCAATTCCTG
>JAHWGI010000141.1:0-138918 GCA_029379305.1 Frankliniella fusca
GGGGGGGCGGGATTCGCAGGGAAGATGTAGTCGGGGGCTAGGTGTAGGGACCGGGTTGAGCGGCTAAACATCCGGCCGGGCGGCGGGGGTGGGGAGGGGTGGGTGGGGGCGGGTGGATTTAGTAGGGGAGGGGGGTGGGTGGAAGGGTGGGTGGGGTTTAGGGGAGGGTTCATTTTGGTTGGTAAGTGGGAGGGGAGGAGGCTGGCGGGGAGTGGGGGGGTATGATTGGGAGAGGCGGTGGGTGGAGGTGTGGGGAAGGGGTCTGGGGTCTGTGATGAGGAGGGGGGGGGGGGGTGGGGGGGGCACCCGCCCCCCCCCCCCACCCCACCCACCCCCCCACCCCCCCCCCGCCGCGACAGCCCACTTTGCCCCGCACAGTGTTCCCCACCTGGAGCCGGAGGGGGGCAGCGGGGAGGATACAGGCGAAGAAGAGGAGAGGGTGGGGGGTGTGCGGGCGTAGGGGCTGGATGGGGCCGCCCGAAGGAAAGGTAGGGTGGGGCACAAGGGCAGGAGTGGAGGCGCAACAGTAGGGGGGGCGTTCCACGGGGGAGGAGGTTGGCATGGGGGAGTTTGGGGAGAGTGAGAGGGTAGGGGGGGGATCTGAAGGTGTACCGGCATGGGGTGGTGGGGAGGAGAGGGACGCGGGCGAGAGTGGAGGGGAGGGGTGGCGGGCGGGGCGGGTGGAGGAAGCAGAGGGGGAAGCGGGGCGTAGCGAGAGGGCGTAGAGGGAGGGGAGCGGGGTAGGGAGCGTGGAGGGAGTAGAGTGCAGGGAGAGAGAGTGAGGCGGGGGTCGAGAGAGGAGGGGGGAGGAGTGATGAGAGGGGTGAGGGAGGGGGTGGGGAGGCGTAGAGTGGGAGGGGAGTGGGCAATGAGTAGAGAGTGAGAGTGGGGCGAGGGGGAGTGTGGTGGGTGGGCTGGGGGGGGGAGGTGTGTGTGGGGTGTGTGGTGAGTGTGTGGGGTGTGGGGTGGGGTGAGTGGGGAGGGACGTGGGGAGGGGTGGGGGGGGGGGGGGGGGTGGGGGGTGGGGGGGGGAGGGGGGGGGGGGGGGGGGGGGAGGGGGGGAGGGTGGGGGGGGGGGGGGGGGGGGGGGGGGGGGAGGGGGGGGGGTGAGGGGGGGGGGGGGTGGGGGGGGGGGGAGTGGGGGGGGGGGGGGGGGGGGGGGGGAGGGAGGGGGGGGGGGGGGAGGGGGGGGGGGGCGGGGGTGGGAGAGCCGGGCGGGAGAGGGTTTTTTTTTTTTTTTTATTTTTTTTTTTTATTTTTTTTATTTTTTTTTTTTTTTTTTTTTGTTTATTTTTTTTTTTATTATCCTAATTAGCCTGTGAATAATGAAAGAAAACGAAATAAACGCAGGAAACGCGTATCTCTGGCGATGGCCGGGCTCTGATACGGCCCGACCCGACCGGTTCGGCCCCTACCCTACCCGCGGCGGCTCGCGGCTGCTCGTCCTGCCTCTCGCCTGCCTTGTCCGTGCCGCCGTTTCGGAGGGCGCCCCCCGCCTCTCTCTCTCTCTCTCTCTCTCTCTCTCTCTCTCTCTCTCTCTCTCTCTCTCTCTCTCTCTCTCTCTCTCTCTCTCTCTCTCTCTCTCTCTCTCTCTCTCTGCCTGCAAATCTATCCATCCCTGCTTCCTGCGCGTTGATATACTTTTTTCCCGTCTTCCTTTACGTACCTTCCTCTTTTTGCTCCTCTTTCATTTCCTACCCACCCGCGACTTGCTCGCTCGCGGCCCGGCCCGTTGCGGGCTTTGTGCTTTTTCTTTCATTCTCTTTTTTCTTTCTTTCTTTCTTTTTCGGTTTGGTTGGCTCTGCCTGTGGCGCGGCGCGCGGCGGGGGCGGGACTTTTTGCGCGGATAAGACCCGCACCTGTGACTGGCCGCCCGGCCCGCGCCGCGACGCGCTGCCCTAATGAGGATACGGCCACCGGGACTGCCTGCCTGCGGGTGTTTGAGGCCGCGCCGTGCCAATTTTTTTTCTTATACAGCAGATGATCCATTTAAACGAAAGGAATCGCAAAAGAAATATCATGTAAGTTTCACCCTCATTTCGTATGTAGTTTTACTGCCTCGCGTGGTTGTTGTGTGTATAAGTCTGGAAGTTAGAGTTATTCTGTGTGCTGCTGTATAGTTGCAGTTCCAGAGCACTAGACCCGTGAAAAATAGTTGTATAGGTTTTTGGGAAAATGTTCAATTAAGTGGAATTATCACAACAGCAAGTTTTGGAAAATTATGAGTACCGTATGCATCGACTTTAAATCCCTAACACGAATCGTAAATCTTCAAAGGTATTTTCGCTGTGAGTAGCTAGCCTACTCGCACCTACTTTAGCGGGCAGTGCACTAGCGTAGCGGCTCTACCTCTGTCGCACTTACCCACGCGAGACCGTGCACTAGCGTTGCTCTTTCTCTCTGTCGCACGCTTTGCTCGGACTGAGCACTGCACAGGTCCGTTAAGATTTGCAAAGGAATGGGTCGGCCGCGGCTCCGGGCGGCTCCGGGCGGGGCGCATCCTGCCGCTCCGGGCGGCTCCGGGCGGACACGGCGGCGCGGCCCGCAGGGAACCGTTAGACTGACGAGGAGAAGAACAAGAAGAGCAGCGGCGTCTCTAGCGAGCGCCGTGCCCGCGGCCCCCGGCCCGGCCTGCCTCTCGCGCCTCCGTCCTTGTCGCACTCATGGGGCCGTGCTGCCCCTAACATAGGGCACCGCCATAGGTGCGACAAGGATGGTGGTGCGGGGAGCGCTCTGCCGGCGGTCGAGCGTGCTGGGCGCGTTGGGCTCGGCTGGGCTCGGCTCGGCTCGGCTCGGGCGCGGTGGGGCGCCCCAGCCCTGCCCAGCCCTGTCCTGCGCGGCGCGGAGCGGAGCGGAGCGCATAACGGAACAAACAGGTTCCCTCAGGGGAGTGAGGCGTGCAGAGTGAGGTGAGTGGCACTCCGCGGGGCCAGGCCTGGAATGCAGTGGGGGTGCCGACCACGTGGTGTAGATACGGAGCGCGGACCTGCTTACGTCCAGGGGGGGGGGAGGGGGGGGGGGCCACGGTCCACCCCGTCATCAGCAGGGTTGAGATTTTGGTTGTTCTCATTTTAACGCGCACAAACTTTTTGTAGGTCAAAAAGTGTCTTTTTTGATTGTTTTTGTTTTCTTTTTCTTTTTTCGACGCGTGACATGTGTCAGTGTCAGGCACACTGCTGCGCCCGGGTTTAACTGTGACATGGGCGATGGGCTCATATGGGGAGATGAGGAGACTCGCTCTCCACCCCGCTGCACCCCTCGCCCTGCCGGTGTGATACGTCATGTCGGCGCTCTGTATTGAAGGCTCGACGTCACTGACGGATTGACGGCAGGTTCGAGGGGGAGAGGAGTGGGGGGGGAGTGCGAACGGACACAGGTGTCGACAGGGCGCACAAAGGCCACGCCCCGCCACGCCCCGCCACGCCCCCGACCCTCGTACGGAATGCAAGGACCTTGTTTCGCCTGACAGTGACGGCCCCTACGAGCGGCCCGGCCCGGCCCGGCGTACCACGATCTCGCGAACTCGGCGGCTTGTCCTGCGGCTTTGTACTACTGTGTAGAAGCGTTGGCCCGTCCCGGGATATGTGGGGCGTGTGCGTAGCGTGTGTGGACTGTTCTGGATAATACGAAAGTGTGGCTGGACACCTTTGTAGGACATTAAAAGTAACATGCCTTTGCAGCCTGAACATCTGAAGAAGTAGTAAAGCCTCAGCCACGTTCCCCAAAAAAAAACTTAGTGGGGTGCGACGATTTGTAAAGATAAGTTTAGATATTTACTCCTTAATTTTTTTTTATGCTTAATAAAAACAACTGGAATGGCAGTATGAAAAGGAGGGGTGGGGGTGGGGGGGGCGTATATCATCTCTGCCATCAAGTTCCTATAGATAGATTGACGTCGCGGTCGCGGTGTTCACAACGAGGACCTTTGTGAGGCGGTCCCGGGTGCCCGGGGGCCCGGGTGCGCACGCCCTGGCCGCCGGCCCATACCCCACCCCGCGCGTCTAATAGGCGTCCCTGTCGCCGCCCTGACCTGACGCGTGTCGTTGGAGCTGTCGGAAGCGTCCCGAGCCAAGGCGGGCCGGGCCGGGCCGGGCCGGGCCGGGCCGGGCCGCGGGGCGGAGACGAGACGAGACGAGCAGCTGAAAGATTTTTTGGCAATCGATGGATTTATTTTTGTCGGACGTGTCTGACGTGACGAGGTCCGCGTCGGTCGGTCCGTCCGTCAGTCAGTCATAGTATAGTTGCTGCTGCTCTCTTGACTTGGCCGCGAGGAGTGGCCCGCCCCGCCCCGCCCCGCCCCGCCCCGCCCCGCCCGGGACCACGGCGCTGCTGCTGCTGCGCCTAAGTGGCGCGCGCCGGCCGGGATGGGATGGGATGGGATGGGTTGGGTTGGGTTGGGTGACGCATACTTATGGCACGAGTGTTGGCAGTCTGGCCGGCCGCGCCCCGCCCCGCCCCGCCCTGCGCTGCGCATTCTATTTTGTGTCATTCCGATTCGCGTGGGATCTAAAAGAAAATTATAAATATGTTGTGTTATGGAGGTCCTGGTTAGCAGGAAATTTGTTCAGGGATAATTTTCTTGTTACTTTTTTTCTTTTTCTCTCTTTTTTTCTCCTTCTTTATTTTCTGAATTATGCCTTAGTCCATTATTTCAGCAGAGGACACTGGCTCTTTTTGGCATTGACGGACGTGTTATCGACCTACTACTGCAGCCGCTATATTTTCCAGCGGGATGAAATCTGCGCTCGAATCGTGCGGGCACCCATACTTTGTCAGGGTGGCCACAAGTCAGGGAAGTCAGGGAAATGTCAGGGGAAAATGCTCAATGTCAGGGATTTTTTTTTTAATCGACTGCATTTGCCAGTAATTCTTGCAACGCAGATTTTTTTCCCCCTTTTCTTTTAACAATTTTCTACCCCTTTAAATTCTTGCGTTCATGTCAGGGAGAAATACAATTTCGTCAGGGAAAGGTCAGGGAATTTGAATTTCCAGATTTTGTGGCCATCCTGTTTGTGGGCAGTGTGCTTTGCCCTCCTCGCCATCGTACCCTACTTCTACTCCGCTACAGTCGTAGGGGAAATGTTCGTCGGAGCCGCGGGGCGGGGCGGGGTGGCCGATCGCGTGGCAAATGGAACCCGCCCCGCTGGCTGCTCCGCACAGGTATGGACTGTGTCACACCTGGCTGGGGCTCGGCTGGCTCAGATCTTATTACGTTCGGTGTTGGTGGCGTGGCGTGGCGTTGCACTGCGAATGTAGTCTCTCTCTCTCTCCTCTCTTTCTCTCGGCTCAGGGAGGGATCTAGTCTCGCATTGGGACCCGCCTGCGGCCGCCCGGCCCGGCCCGGCCAGGGTCCGTATATATCCAGGTGGATTCCGGACGGTCGCTGTAAACCTGTCAGCGCCGTGCCGCTGCTACTGCGCCACGGCTGTTCTGCTCGACAGGGTTGAGCGCGCGGGAAAAATCAAAACACATTACAGTGCTTTTTTGCTTTTTTTTTTTCTGCGGGTCTGGGCGCGGGGCAGCAGCGGTGTGGTGCAGCAGCAGTTTAGGTGGAATAATCATGATATACATGCAGGACGCGTCCGCGCAGAGTCCCGCTTGTGCTGCCATACTGTATCTCAAAACATTTCCACACATTTCCGTTTTTTCCCCTCCCCTGTCCTGCTGCTTCTCTTGTCCGTTCTTCTCTCGCCGCATGTGATCAATTCCCCATTCCGGGCGGCTGGTGCCCCGCCGGGGCCTTGCAGCCCGTGGAGGTGGGGGACCCTAACCCTGCGCCCAGGGCCCTGCCCGCCTGCCTGCCTGCCTGCCTGCCTGCCTGCCTGCCTGCGGAATAAATCGATACTGTGACTGGACTACACTATACCTGGGGTGCATGCCCTGCCGAGCGCGCGGCGCGCGGTGTGCGGCGGGCGGGCCGGCCCGCTGGTAAAGGGATCGAATGTTGGCGACTTGGAGGGACGACTTTAGTCGCTGCTGCTGCCATGGTAACCGGAGCGGGGTATGGCCGGGCCGCCGAGGAGGGAAGTCCTCTGTGTGTAGGACCTGCGGCCTGCGCGAGTCCTCCTGACGCTGGCCGCAGTAGTGGAGAAAGAGCCCAGCACAGCACCCAGAGCCCCATCTCTAGACACTCTAAAATTCTTACTTAGAAAATTCTTGTACCGCAAAGAACTCTCTGACGGAGGGTTGACAGATTGTCTGACGCCTTGGTAGTAGGAAAATAACGCGTCCTGTCCAGACTGCCTACCGCGAGCCTGCGAGACCTCAGATAGGCAACCCATTCGTGTTTGTGCGCGGCGGGTCGCCTACCGCGCGCCTGCGAGACCTCAGATAGGCAACCCATTCGTGTTTGTGCGCGGCGGGTCGCCTACCGCGCGCCTGCTAGACCGTAGGTAGGCAGTCAGCGAGCACGCGTGTCTTGCGGCTCGGCCTACGCTCAAGGCTGTCGGAAAAGATTTTTTAAATTCTTTCTTCATTTGTTTATCCGCTCTTTGTTTAACGCTGTTGGTTTTCTTTCTGTGTTGCAGGTAAGGATGCGACCCGATCACCTCTGTCCGCGCGGAACGTGTGCCCAGCTGGCTGAGTATATGTGTACACACACGCACACACTCTCTCTCACTCACACACACACACGCACACACACACACACACACACTCGCGTGCGCGCGACCCGCGCCATTGTCAGCGCTGTTATGCTTGTGATTATGCAGTTATGGAGAGTGGCTCGGCGCGGCGAATGCGTGGGCCGTACCGGTGGGATTAGGTTGTGTGTAAGAGAGAGGGAGGCAGAGAGAGAGAGAGAGAGAGAGAGAGAGAGAGAGAGAGAGAGAGAGAGAGAGAGAGAGAGAGAGAGAGAGAGAGAGAGACCCGTTCCCTCGTGGCTGAGCGGTGCAGCTCGAACCGCCACTCCCGCAATGTTCGCGTGTGTTTGTCTCCGGAGCCAAGTCGTAATAATACGTGACAATATTATTTACTTTGTTTCTAACATGTCCGGAAAGACAACTTTTTTCCGAGGGGGAAGTCACTTTGAAAAATCATTGTACGGCCCCCAAAAAATCACTTAAAAAATTATAAAAAGAAAACAAAATGAATCAAGAGTAAAGGATACAGAAAAATCCGGCAAATCGAGAAAAAATTAACAATAAACCGAAATGAAATAGAAAAAAAAATTAGAAATTGAGGTAAAAGTTCAAAATTTACATAAAAACATACATATTTTCTTGGAAAAATCTAAAGAAAAAATATCAAAACAATTTTAAAAAATCGAAAGTAAAAAAAAAAAAAATCATTGTACACATTTTGTATGAGTGATCTCGCTTTTCCTCTCGGTGTTGTAGTGCGCTGCTCGCGCGCTTGCGCCCCTCTGCGGGGCTGCGAACAGCTCGGGACGGGACGGGCGAGGACGAGAGCGAGCAGCATGGCGAGCAGCGCGCGGGGAGTTCGGCAGCTGATCGATGCCCCCCAAATAACGACTGACGCGGGGCGAGGCGGGGCGGGGCAGCAGCAGCGATTGTGTGGAAAGTTTTTGGGAGCGCCGCGCCTCGCCAGTCGCCCCTGCATCCCCCCCCCCTCCCTCTCTTTCTCTCTCTTTTCTCCCCCCTGCCGGCGCGTTCAGGTGGGGTGCTGAAAAGGGGGAAGAAGGGGAGGGGGGGGGACCCCGCCGCGCTGCTTGTACTCCCCTCCTTAGTCTCCTCCTGTTTGAGAGAAAATTAAAAGCCACGCGCGACGGTTTTGTTTTAGTTTGGGCGTTTGTAACTCGCGCGGTGCAGCGGCAGCGTGGGGCCTAAGCGGCGCTGGGCCGCCGGGGACGTGTCGTGAAGAGGGCGGCGCTACTCGGGGAGCTTATATATCCCGTTTCTCCCCGGGGGGAGGGGGGCGGGCGGGAGGTGTCGGCGTTGCGTTGCGGCGGGTCGCGGAGGTCGTGCTGCGGCCGCGGTATCGAACAGCGGGAGAGGCGGTTCAAGTGTCAACCTCATAGGTGGTCGGTCCATGATGGTGACGGGCGTGCGGGCGGGGCGGTCGCGCGGGCCGGTGGTGCCTACCGCACCCCCACCACACCTCGCCCGCCCCACCCCGCCCCGCCCCGCCTCGCCACGCCCTGCACCGCGCGGTCAGCTGCTCCGGAGATTAAGAGGTCAGCGACGATGACGGCCTTGTGCAGCTGCGGCGCGACGCGTTGGGCTTAGGGCTTTGGTGACTTTATGTCAGGGCGCCGCCGGCCAGGAGGAGGGCCTCCTCGAGCCCCCCGCGGGTGGCGGCCGCACGGGCGGCCTGGCGTGGCACTCTGGCATTGTCTGCTGCAGCTGCTCGGGCGGCGCGGCGGCGCGGGTCCCCAAGGACGCGGCCGCCGGCGCTGCTCTCGTTCGACTCTATCGTCCACCTCACGCGACCTCCTCCCCCCTCCCCCACCACCCTCTTGTCGTCGTGATTCGTTCGGATGGCGAACCGAGAGTTTGACGACAGTTTTGCGTCTTTTTTTTCCCCCTCAGACAGACCTGCTCACTCTCTGGTTTGCCGTCGTCTATGCCACTCCCTCCCCCCCCCCACCCCCTCTGTGAGAAGCTCAATTATTGGCCAAGTGCTTTATTCGATATCGGCCGAGACGAGGTGGGTGGGCCGGGCGGGGCGGGGCGGGGATGTGGTCGAATAACATTTCTCTCCGTCGGTCTTCACTCTGTCCATCTGTCTTACTCGCTCTCGCACTCTGCCGAGTCCCTCTTTCTTTCTGCTCTCTGTCTGTTCTCCGCCCTCGGACGCGTTCCGGCCGAACGCTGGAAGATAGAAGGGCTTGTTTTCCCGTGGACGTGATAGCTTTGTTACTCGCCCCGCCCCGTCCTGCCCCGCCACGCCACGCCACGCCTCGCGCCGTCCATTGGGGCAAATGATTTGTCCGACAAGGCCTCGCTACGGCCGCTCTGCACTTGGGCCCGCCTCGCCCCGGGTTCGACTCTCGCTCCCCTCCCCCTTTTTCCGTCTCCTCCCCACGCCATTCCTTCGTAGGTCAATTAAAGTCAATAAGTGTGTGTCGCTGGCCTCGTCTGTCTGTCTCCACGCGCGCGCCGGACCCAGCGGCCGGGGCGGGGCGGGGCGGTCCCCGCGACCCAACCAACACTCACCGCGCGCCTCATGCGGCACAGCTCCTTGATGTGCGTTTATCGCCATTTTTATTAATGTTATTTTTTTTTTTTTGTACTGCCATTTCCCTTCCTACGTTATTCGTCATTAGGGCGTAATGGTCCAGCGGGGTCCCCCGGGGGGCTGAGCTGCTGCGGGACCCTAGGCGACGCGCTGATGTAGTATTTTTATTATGCCTCACTCTGTCCCTTGCTCTCTCTCTCTCTCTCTCTCTCTCTCTCTCTCTCTCTCTCTGTCTCTCTCTCTCTGTCTCACTCTCTCTCTCTCTCTCTCTCTCTCTCTCGCTCTCTTTTCCTCTCTAGCTCGCTCCTCTCCGTGCGATGTGGTCGCGTCGCGACGCTCGCGAGATGAGGCGCTCTGGGCGGGACGAGCGAAAGGGCCTTGCCGCGGGGGGTACCGTGAACGAGAGAGAGAGAGAGAGAGAGAGAGAGAGAGAGAGAGAGAGAGAGAGAGAGAGAGAGAGAGAGAGAGGAAGGAGTGGAGGCGAGGGAGAGGGAATATTTGACTCGCAAATGTTCCGCCATGTCTCGCGTAAGCGCCGGCGCTTTAGCGTCCCCTCTTGGGCGCCGCTGCCGCTCCGAGTCAGCGTGACCCCACCGCACCGCACACCCCCTCCCCTCCCCCCTCCCCCTCCCCTCCTGTCCTCCTTCCACCACCCCCGCACCCTCTCGAGGAGCGTGGCCGCCTCCAACCCTCTCCTTAACTACTCTTATCCAGCTCTCGTATCTCTCCCTCTCTCTCCCTCCGTATCGTGTCCGAGCCGCGAGCGCGCCTTCGCACTTGTCGTAGCACTGCAGGTGTTTTCGCCTGTGCGCTATCTTTCTCCCACTCTCTCTGTGTGTGTGCCCCGGCGCTGCTGTTCTCCACTAAACATATCCGAGCGCTCTACGTGATAATGCCGCCTCGGCGTCCCCGGCGGCCCGGGGCGGGGCGGGGCGGGGCGGGGCGGGGCGGGCCCCGGGCCAGTTTATGGGGCGAGATTGTGTCGGGAGGGGTTTATCTTCGCGAGCGGAGCGCGGGAGCGCGGCGGGTTCGTTGGTAGTCGCGACGCGGCGACCACCGGGTTACCATTATGCCCTTCCCTTAAAGGCCTTTGCTCACGAAACGTCACGCGCGGTCTCTCTCTCTCTCGCTCTCTCTTGCTCGCTCGTTCGCTCTCTGTCGCTCGCTCGCTCCGTGAGAGACGCGACGCGCTTACAGCTGCGCGTGTGTGGATTTTCGTCCTATTATTGCGGGGTTGCGCGACGCTATGCCGCTGCGCGGCTGACGTAAGTCCTGCAGCTGTGCAGCTGTGTGCAGCTGCGGCGCGCGCCGAGCCGTACTGCCGGGCCGGACCGGGCCGGGCCGGACCGCGAGCTGCTAGCCGCCCCTCCCCGCCCCGCCCGACCAACCCGTCCGTGTGCTGTCCATATCGGGAAACTCGGCGGCTCGTCACGGCAACGGCGCGGCCAGTCTCGGCCCCGTCCCAGCCCCGGCCAGAGGGAGGAGGGAGGCAGGGAGGGAGGGAGGGAGGGAGAGAGAGAGAGAGAGAGAGAGAGAGAGAGAGAGAGAGAGAGAGACGTGTGCTCTGTGCTTTCCCTGGGCGGGGCGGGGCGGGGCGGTCGACACAACACAACGCCTGGCCTGTGCGCTTTGTGCCGCTGTCGTCTGCAGTTGTGCTGTCGCTGCGGGGCGGGGCGGGGCGGGGCGGGGCGGGGCGGGGCCGCGGGCGCGCGGGGGACCTCTATCACCGTCCTGGCCATCTAGCATTGCGTATTGGCATTCCTGTGTGCGGCGGGCTGGGCTGGGCTCGGCTCGGCCGGGACGGGACGGGACGGCAGATGCGACAAACAGATGCGGGCGGTATGGGGCAGTAGTGGCCGCGGGGCCGGGGGATCCGGCAGCCGGCGGCAGCTGCAGCTGTGCAGATGGTCCGTCGCGATGCCGCGAGTACTGCTGCTGCTGCTGCTGCTGCTGCTGCTGCTGCCCGAGGTCGTGCGCAAGGCGTCGCGTCGCGCTGCTGCTGTTGTTGTCGTTCGCGGGCAATCTCTGTGCCGCTCCGCCCCAGATGGTGGCGCGCGCCAGCTGTGGGGGACGCAAGGGGCTGCAGGGTCTCACTTCGAAAAATCACAGTGCCTCCCCCCCCCCTAAAAAAAAATCATTATTATTATTATTATTATTTTTAAAAAAAAAAAAAAAAGATACAGAAAAATCCTAAACGAATATGGAGAACAAATGAACAAAAAACTGAAATAGATATTGAAAGATTCAGAAATAGGAGGGGAAAAGATCAAAATTTATCACAAAGTGAAATTTTTCTTAATAAACCGAAAGGAATTTTTTTAAACTAAAAAATCAAAAGTAAAAAAAGTAAAAAATAATTTACACATGTTCTATGAGTGATCTCCCCTCGGGGGTAAGCGAGACGACGACGCCGATCGGGCCTCGTCAGGGTTGGAGCGGCGTGTCGGCGGCGGCGCCCGCGCACCCTATGCCGACTGATTTTGAAGATCGCTCTCGTGCCTACTCCGTCCCCTGTCGCACCTATGGCGGTGCCCTATGTAGCGCATGGCACGGACCCATGAGTGCAAAAAGGACGGAGGCCCGAGAACGATCCTCGGAATGAGACGACTGCTGCGCGACGTCGTGGTCGGGACTGAAATGGCCGCTGCAACGGCGGGTTCTGTTCCTCTTCTCCTTCTTTCTCCGTGCTGCCTGTGGCTCGCCGCGGGCTCGACGCGGGCTGAATTGCGCCGCTTGTCACTGCCGAAGAGTGAGAGAGAGAGAGAGAGAGAGAGAGAGAGAGAGAGAGAGAGAGGGGGGGGGGGAGGAAGGGAGAGGAGAGCAATACGCTCCCCGGACGAAAGGTTTCCGGGTGCGCCCCCTGCTCCCCCGTCTGCGCAACTCTGACCGGCTGGTGCGGGCCGGGCCACCCTCCCGTCGAGGCGCTAGGCGGGGCCGCCAGCTGTCTTGTGTCCCTTTCGCCTTCCTCTCTCTCTCTCTCTCTCTCTCTCTCTCCCTCTCTCTCTCTCTCTCTCTCTCTCTCTCTCTCTCTCTCTCTCTCTCTCTCTCTCTCTCTCTCTCTCTCTCTCTCATTCCGCTGACCCCCTCTGCCCTGCCCTTCCTTCCTGTCGGACGAGGTCTCGGGGGTTAAATGAACGTCCTTTGGTTCTAAGTGCCGGGGCGGGCCGGGCCGGGCCGGGCGGGCGGGGTGCCGGTCGCGGAGAGAGGGCGGCGGCGCGACCAGCGGGCGCAGCGGGCCCGAGGGCGACCACACCCATAACTCGGTAGCAGGGACGGGGGGCGGGGCGGACATGACGACTGGGCATGGGTTTGCACTCTTCAGAAATGAAGGGTGGGGCTGTCCGTTGGGGCGCCCCCCCGCCCCGTGGAGAGCGAGCGAGTGAGAGAGAGACGGGGGTTTGTGGGTAAAAGTCTGCGGTGGCGACCATAAACCTCCCTCCCTCCCTCCCACCCGGTTGCCGGTCCGGGCGGGGAGCTGCTGGGGGAGGCGGGAGGTGCGCTTCGTTGCGCCTCACGGGAGAAGTTAGTTCCCGGCGAAGGCAAGTTGAATTATTATCTCCAGTGGCCTGGCCCGGCTCGGCCCGGCCCGGACCCAGAGCAGGTGGGCCCCGCCACCACCAGCACCACCCCGGCCCCGGCCGGGACATATCGTTTATAAATCAGGACGGATGAGTTGGCGAGGTCCGGTGGGGATGCGGTATGGGTTCGACCGCCTTGCCGATACCGACCGGAGGCCGGAGGGGTGGGGTCCCTTTGACTCGATGGCCGGGCCGGGCCGGGGCCGGGGGCCGGGCGGGGAGGTTGCCGTTGGTGTGACGTGATGTGGAAGGCCTGGCCGTGTGCCGCGAGCGGGGCTGGGCGGGGCGGGGCGGGGCGGGGCGGGGCGGGGCGGGGCTGGTAGCTTGGGTGGGCACTGGGCACCCGGTGGTGGTATAGTCGCGGCCGGGGCCTGCCTGGGCCTGGGCTAGGCTGGACCACCGCGTTGAGTGAGTGAACAGGCGTATTTCCCGATAAGTCGCCGTCCTTTGGGCGCGGCGCGCGCGGGGGAGGAGGAGGAGATATCCTGAGCTGGGCCCAACAGGGACGGGACGGCGGGTTCCGTCTTATCTGCTTTAGTGCGCCTCGCTACGCCACGCCACGCCGCCCTCTCAAGCGGACCGATCTCGATGTGCTGCTGCGCCGGGCTGAGCTAGCTGCTGCACATCCTCCTCCTCCTCCTCTCGGCCTGCCAGTACTTGTAGTGGCGGCGGTGAGGCTGAGGCTGGCTGCCTGACTGGTTTTTGGTATCCGATCAGCCGCCCCGCCCTGGCTCACTGCTCTTGTATATCCGATCAGTCGGTCCCCGAGGCCCCCCTGCCGGGCGGGGCGGGGCGGGGCGGGGCCCCTTCACAGCAGGCTGGTCCCCCTGCTTCATCCCGTAGAGCAGTTACGCCCTTGCTGAGTGTCCTTGGCCACTGCCCCTGCTCCTCATACCCCGCACAACCCCCGTTTTTATTTCCCTGACGTCATCATCACGGGGGTATAGGGGTAGGAGAGAGTGGTGGACATGTGGAGGGCGCGACGACCTCTCTGGGCAAACTTAATCAGTGCGTTTCGGGGGAGGTTGGGTGGGGGGAGAAGGGAGAGGGTGGGGGTTGTTAGGTGGGAGTGGGTGTCGGGCTCTGCCATCAGCGGCGGCAGCGGCTCAGCACCTCCCTCCCCTCCCCTCCCCTCCCCTCCCCTCCCCTCCCCGGGCCCGGCCGGCAGGTGATTGAGTCTGTATGCAAAGAGGGAGGGAATTTGCACTGCTGCCGGTGGTAGTGGATGATGGCGGTGTCGGAGCCGCCGCGGGTGTATAGCGCGGCTGTCCGGGGCCGTGTGTAGCGTGGCGCACAGAGGGACGCGGAGAAGGAGGAGGAGGAGAATCAGAGAATGGATGGAGAGAGAGAGAGAGAGAGAGAGAGAGAGAGAGACGGTACGGTGGTGCGACACGACACGGGCTTTCGATCGTATTCTGCGCGCCTCTCACCTCGCCTCCGTCATTCGCTCGACCGCTCGTCACCTTGGATGCCGCGACCGCTGCCGCCGCCTGCCCCGTCGCCTCCCTCCCCATCCTCTTCATCCTCCTCCTCCTCCTCCTCCTCCTCGTGCTGCCGCTAGTCTGAAGGAAATTGCCCGGGCGTTTCGCGCTCCGCCGCGCGCCGTGTCGCGCCGCCGTGCGGTGTCTCCTTCTTAGTACGCTTGTTAACGGACACCACCTTGCATTTTTTAGTAGAGAAAAACCGACCATGGGGGCTTGTAGTACATACCCCTAGGTCACATTTCAGAAGTGGTGCCCACCTCGATCCCGTGTCAGGGACCCGTAATTGCGGATTGCCTACCCAATAGGGGCAAATGTCTAGAAATGCGTATTAAACGTTCTTCCGCCCACTACTTTGGCTCCAGATTGATCAAAATGGATGCGGACGGTTGAACAACGATCAATCGTATGTTTATAAAAGCACTTAAACACCGGTTGCCTACTTTTAAGGGGTAAATTGAGCTCATATTTATAAAATTTTCGTTTTAAAAACGATACTTTACCTACGTGCTTAAACGCCGACGCCAATGAGATTTTTCATAAAATCTCGTGAAAAAACAGACTTTCATCCCTAGTGCGTCACACATGCACTTTGCCACGCGCAATCCTCCTCTCCTAGAAGCTAGCGAAGTGCCTAATCGTCTACAAAACACCGCATATTTGTGATAATTTCATCGAAAATTGTGGTGGAGTGCAACAGTTGACATTTCTAGCATAGGTGCGCACCGCGCCCACCTTGGCACGCCTGATCCTTCTCTCCTAGAAGCTATTGAAGTGCCTGATCGTCTACAAAACTCCGTATATTTGTGTAAGTAACTTTTATCAGAACAAACATATATTAAGGGGAAACGTCCGAAGTCCCCATCTCCGGAAGGTCTGCATATATTTATTTTTTTTCGAATAAATCTAATGAGGCATTAAAATATAATAAAATATTCTAAATTATTCCAATATATTAAAAATATAATCTTAGCGCGCCAACCGATTTCTCATACCGTCTCTGACACGGCATTCGTGAATCCCGCCGTTCCAGCGCGATATTCGAAAACCGAGATGGGCAACCAAGCATACCAAACACGACCAAACATGTGTGGAAGTTTACTTTTAAAAAAATGAAATAAAATTATTGTTGCTATCCTATTAACCGTCTCAACAATGATCATTTTGTCGTTCTATTGCTTCCCTTCGTCCAGGTGAGAGCACTCCTTATAAAAATAAAAAGTCGCAAAAAGTGCTTGTTGGTACCCTTGATAGATAGGCTACAATGAGCTAGCTGTAATTTTTTTCCTCATTTGATGCCAAGGAAACAAATGCTACAAAAAAATTATTGTTGGTAGACTTGATAGAAAGCTACAATGAGTTGGCTGGTTGATTATTTTTCCATTTCGTACTTTGGAGACAGATGCTTTTTTTTTTTTCTATATTCTTTCAGGACTCGCTGAACGAACCCCTCATCGTGGAGCTCTTCATCAGAGTAACAAAGTACGTCTATCGCGCTTAGCACGACTTA
The DNA here is from genome assembly GCA_029379305.1 of Frankliniella fusca. Classification (NCBI taxonomy): domain Eukaryota; kingdom Metazoa; phylum Arthropoda; class Insecta; order Thysanoptera; family Thripidae; genus Frankliniella; species Frankliniella fusca. The sequence goes on from JAHWGI010000141.1 coordinate 15,708, forward strand.
GCTCTCTCAGTTTATCAAATCAATAAACAATTGCATTAAATCTCGTTCTCTTTACGACCTGCACTCCCACAAAAATAAATTGATGTCGTGTTCACTGGTTGATGTGGACAACTGAACTGTCCTCATTCGCTACGATTCTATGCTATGATTTTAAAAGTGTTCAGAACCAGTCGTAAGTATTCTGTTTTTTGGAAGAACCGACATCTAAAAGCTCAAATTTTTAGTTCGTTTTCCTTCCCCTCTCTCCCTTTTCTACATTTGATGGCTATTCTCATCCATACTAAGCATTTGTCCATATCATCCTGTGAACACATCAGTCTATCTTTGGAGAGTGCAGGTCCTGAGACAGGGGTATGGTTTTAGATCCGATTGCAAAGGGGGTGGGGGCAAAGCAATGCAGGTTGCCTACTTACACTGCAAACCGAAGTGTGTACTTAGTACACACATATTTGTGTGTACTTGCAAGCACTATGCCAAATACACGACAAATAATTGTGTACAATGGCAAGTACACCTATAAGTGGGTGCTTGCAAGTACACACAAATATGAGTGTACTAGGTACACACTTCGGTTTGCCGTGTACAGGGGTGTTGTCGGGCAATTTGCCTACTCTCCAGGAGGCTATCTAGAGACCGATGGAGGGGGAAGGGGGCATACCCCGGTGCCCACCCCCTCCCCTAAAACCGTTCTGAAGAAAGATGAGATTTAGTGGAATTGTTTCTTGATTTGATAAACTGAGAAATCTGAGTCGTACTAAGCAGGAGAGACGTATTTTGTTACTCTAATTTGTTACTGGCTAAGATAATATTTTTAATATATTGGAATAATTTAGAATATTTTATTATATTTCAATGCCTCATTAGATTTATTCGAAAAAATAATAAAATATTCAGGGGGGGGGGGCTACAGGAGGGGGGACATCCAGATGTTTCCCCTTAATATATTTGTTCTGATAAAAGTTACTTACACAAATATACGGAGTTTTGTAGACGATCAGGCACTTCAATAGCTTCTAGGAGAGAAGGATCAGGAGTGCCAAGGTGGGCGCGGTGCGCACCTATGCTAGAAAAGTCAACTGTTGCACTCCACCACAATTTTCGATGAAATTATCACAAATATGCGGTGTTTTGTAGACGATTAGGCACTTCGCTAGCTTCTAGGAGAGGAGGATTGCGCGTGGCAAAGTGCATGTGTGACGCACTAGGGATGGAAGTCTGTTTTTTCACGAGATTTTATGAAAAATCTCATTGGCGTCGGCGTTTAAGCACGTAGGTAAAGTATCGTTTTTAAAACGAAAATTTTATAAATATGAGCTCAATTTACCCCTTAAAAGTAGGCAACCGGTGTTGAAGTGCTTTATAAACATACGATTGATCGTTGTTCAACCGTCCGCATCCATTTTGATCAATCTGGAGCCAAAGTAGTGGGCGGAAGAACGTTTAATACGCATTTCTAGACATTTGCCCCTATTGGGTAGGCAATCCGCAATTACGGGTCCCTGACACGGGGTCGAGGTGGGCACCACTTCTGAAATGTGACCTAGGGGTATGTACTACAAGCCCCCATGGTCGGTTTTTCTCTACTAAAAAATGCAAGGTTGGTCCTAAATGTGACCGTTAACAAGCGTACTATCTGCAGGTATGGGCGCAAAGCCGCAGCGGGAAGTGGCAATGATAAACCCGAGGGGTACCTTATACTTCAAATTCAAGCGTACACAGATTTTTACAATTTTTCTGTTTTTTCGTGATTTAATTTTATGTTTACTGATTTTTTTATGATTTTTCCTTAATATTTTTTGCTGACTTTTGCTGATTTTTTTCTTGATTTCTTTTTCTGAATTTTTACTGATTTTGTGTTAGGGTTTACATTGATTTGTTGTTGTTTTAAGTGAAGGACCCCTCTGATAAACCTGCAGCCTGCGGAATCACGACTTTGACGCCTACTGGGATTTTTTTTTTTTTTTTATTTTATCACACACTTGACCTGCTTTCAATTTCCAGGGTTAATCTTCTTTAAAACATGCCAATATTTCGCGCTGCCTTTATGTATGTGAGCGGGCGCCCTTAAGCTGTCTGTCTCCGCGCTTGACGGTTTCCGGGTCGGTTTGGCGCTCGCGGCTCGCCGCGCGCAGGTGGGCGATGAGCGGGGCGGGGCCGGACCGGACCGGGTGGCGTTTGAACCTCTCAGCGCAGGCAGTGGCTCGGCGCGGCCTGCTTGACCGTCCCGCCTCGGCTCGCCTCGCCTCGCCGCTGAGCTAACAGTTTACCTCCCGCCGCGCCCCGCTACGCCCCGCCACATCGCCCCTCCCCTCGCGGGAGTGGACACGCCCAGATATCGCGTGGTGGACGGCTGATGGCGAGGTGGGGCGGGGCGGGGCGGGGCCCGGCGGGCGCGCGGTGTTCCTCGGGGGCGGCCCCCAAGGTGGTACACCCGTGCTGCCTTCCTTGCCTATGCGCTGCGCACGGCCAAGCTGCTGCGGTGGTTGTCGCCCAGCCAGCGCGTCACGTCACCTTGGCGGCGGGGCGGGGCGGGGCGGGGCGGGGCGGGGCGCCGTACCGCGCATTGTGATTGCCGCACCGAGTGTAGGCAAATAGCGACGGGGGGGCTCAGGTGGGCGGCGTGGCGGTGGGGACACGAGTATAGAGGAGTCATTTGGCAGGGCCTACGCACCGGCTCCTGCTGCCGTCTGTTGCTGTCTGCTCGCTGCTGCTGCAGGGGTGTCAGTAGTGGCGTTGCTCGAGGCTGCGTGTCCTCATCCGCTACTCACACTGGAAACGCAGCACGTTCGTCTGATTTTGTTTAACAATCTTATTGAAGACTGATTCGATGCGTAGGCGGATTTCGCTCCCATGGAATTTCATCCATTCACTTCACTGTTATTCAATTACTATGACGTCACATTCTTTTTCATGTGAAAACTGTCACATTCCTTTTAATATTAATGTGTCACATTCTTTTGAATGTGACAACAAAATTTAGCTCGCATATTTTGGCCGATTCTCATTAAAAAGAATGTGACACTGCATTCGAAACAAAGTGACACTTTTCACATGAAAAAGAACGTGACGTCACGTGAATTGAATAACAGTGTTGTATTGGAGCGCTCGGTAAAAAAAAAATTCGTCCTGGTTTTCAAGCAGCCTCGGAAACCCGTGTATTTTCTCGATCAAAGCTGCTTGGTTTGTCCAAAACTGCTTGAAAACCAACACTCTGTGCAAGTATGTGTATGTAATGAAAATTTAACACATCTACAAGAGTGAGAAGCCAGTCGCACAGTTGGGTTCCCCCCTGTCTTGTCAGTTCGCCTTCGTGCCGGGCCGGGCTGGGCCGGGCTGGGCGCGGCCCGCAGCCCTCGGCAAGGAAAGGTGCGGAGAAGAAAGGCGCTCCGGCGTGGCGTGGCGTGGAGCGGCGTGGCGTGGCGTGGCGTGGCGTGGCGTGGCGTGGCGTGGCGTGGCGGGCTCAAAGGTCAGAAGCGTCAGGAACTTGGCCTAGACTGACTGACTGACTATGTGGGGCAGCCGCGGGAGCAGCCCAGCCCCATAGCCGCAGCCACGCGACACTGTCACGCAGTTTTACTCATTTTATTGTCTTTTTAGTTTAGTTTTGGAACTGGGTATAAATAAAATATCAATCAAGATTGGTATTGATAGCAGATGATACCGCACCGCAAGAGAAATTGCTATGGGGTGCGACAATTTGTGTGTGGAACGCACACGATGTAAACGACGAACGACGCCAGCAGCGCCGCGCCGCGTGCCTGCGGGGTTGGGAGGGAAAGGGGTGGGAGGGGTCCGCCGGCTGGGTGGCGGACCGAAGCGGTCGCTGGCAGGGAGGAGCTGCGCGCGGGGAGAAGGTGTCATTGTTCCGCGCAGACTGCGCGTCAGGCAGCCATGGGGCCCCCCCTACCAGCGCCACCCTATATTATTGTATAGTAGCAATTGGTTTCTGGACTCGAGAGTACAAGCTAGCTGACACCTTAGTGTCTTGTACTGTTCTATAGTGAAGAAAGTAAAGGTATCATCTGCTAAAAAGCGAAGTGTCTGTGGGTGGCTGGGATGGAGACGCCGACAAGGTGTTCCGTGTCGCGGGATGTCGTGGCGGCGGCGGTGTTGTTGTTCTTGTTGTTGCTGTTGAATTGCGTGCGGTTGCGTACAACGTGACATGTAACGCAAACGCGTAACACGCAGCGGAGCGGAGCGTTGGCGCGCGCCGCTATTCCGCTTCCCTTTTCTTTATCGCCGTTCTCCTTTGTCGTGAGGGTTAATATTTGGATTGGGGTGCGGAGGGGGGGGGGGGCGCCGAGTAACAGCGGGATGGCTGTGTATGCGTGTGTGTCGTGTGTTTTAGAGAGAGAGAGAGAGAGAGAGAGAGAGAGAGAGAGAGAGAGAGAGAGAGAGAGAGAGAGAGAGAGAGAGAGAGAGAGTGTGTGTGTGTGTGTGTGTGTGTGTGTGTGTGTGTGTGTGTACCTCACAGAACGGCATGGGTTGAGAGACACGCGTGACCCTGGAGCCGTTGGTAGTTCACCGCGCCCCGCCACGCCCCGCCCGGCCCACGGACCTATTAATTCTCAGCCAGTCATACGCGGCGTTGTGTCCGTCATGCGGCGCGGTGCTGTGGCGCTCCCTGCTGCTGAGCTCCGCTCTGCTTGCCTACATGATCGGCGTGACCGTGTGTGTCGCAATACGTTAGGCCAGCCAGGCCGCTAGAGCCAGCCAGCTGGTCTGGGCTGGGGGGCCGGGGCCGGGGCCGGGGCCGGGGCCCACACCCTGGACTTGGACTGGATCGCACGCCTACGCTACGCAGCGTGCCCCGCCCCGCCCCACCCCACCCCACCCCACCCCGCCTCGCACGCGCCCAACCCAGCCACACTCGGCGCGCGGGGCGGGGCGGGGCGAGGACAAGTTTCACTCTCATCCCAAGAGTCGCGCGCGCCTCGTCTGCGCCCCCCCCCCTCCCCTTCCTGCTCAGCAGGCCAGCAGGAGGTCAGCAGGTGGACTCCCCGGCCCGGCCCGCGCGCTGTTATATTTCGGTTCCTGATGCAGCGCCCTGCTGCGCTGCATCATCCTGTTGTGCCCGCCTGCCTGCCTGCCTGCGGGCTGATGGGCGCGACGATGGATGCAGGTGTGGCTTTTAGCAGCGGACGGTTTGGGGATCAGGAGGGAACGGCTCGCCCGAGGGAGAGTCAACTAACTCTGAATTTTGGTGTACAAATTTTGTAGACTTTGGTGTACAAATTTTGTGAATTTTGGTGTACAAATTTTGTAGACTTTGGTGTACAAATTTTGTGAATTTTGGCTTTAATTTTACCCCAGATTTTTATGATTTTTTTCTTAATTTTCCTTAATTGCGAGTTTGTTTTCCTCTCGGGCTTGGCCCACCCTGGGCTTATACACGTGTGCGCAAAGGGCCCGGGCCGGTTAGCGTTCTCTGTCCCCCTCTCTATCTCTCCCTCTCTCTCCCTCTCTCTCCCTCTCTCTCCCTCTCTCCGCCCGCGCGCTCGCTCCTCTCCGCGACAGTTGCCAGCTGCTGAGGAATGGAAGTGCCCCGCCCCAGCCTGCCCCGCCCCGCCCCGCCCTGCGCGCCGTTGTGTTGCATGACTTAACCTCCCCTACTTGTTGCTGTTGTGGCGTGGTGTTCCCCGCACCACCCCTCTTGTCGCAGCAGCAGCGGTCGCGTGTCGCCGAATGCGTGTCGATTTAATTCCTGCTCGTGGCGGACACCCCTGCGCGCGCCCGGTCAAACGCGCACCAACACGGAATCAGATTGTGTGTCCGCATGTCCGCGACCGCCATGCCTATGGATGGCGAGTGAGTGTGGCACCCCACCCCACCCTACCCCACCTCGCCTCACCCCGCCCGCGTAGCGTGCAGACAGCGCCGCGTGCTCCAAAATAATTTTTTCCTCCTCTCTTTCTCTCTCTCTCTCTCCGCTTTTCTTTTTGGTTTCGATGGTCTTTTCTCCTCCGGATCACGTTCCCGAAATTGAAAGTCCCGCCAACGCGCGGCCGGCAGCGCTCCCCTCCGCCCCTCCCCGTCTTTCCACTCCGCTGCGATCCCACGCGGCCGCGGCCCGCGTGGTCCTCGTTGGTATGCGAGGACTGAGCCGCGGCGGGGCGGGGCGGGGCGGGGCGGGGCGGGAAGGCGCAGTGGACGTCGTCTGCTTTATGACACATTGTGACGGTGGAAGAAAAGGGAAGGGGGGGAGAGGAGGTAAGAGTCAGGTGGGTCGCAAGGAGGAGGATGGGACCTGTTGCAGTGGTCCTCTCTCCCTCTCTCTCTCTCTCTCTCTCTCTCTCTCTCTCTCTCTCTCTCTCTCTCTCTCTCTCTCTTTCCCTCTCCGTCCTCCCCCCCCTCTCTGTCTCTCTCCCGTTCTTTGCAAGTGCGCGCCGCGCCGCCGCCGCTCCCCGGGCCGAGCAAGTGGAGCAGGCAGGAGGAGCGCGTGGACGACGTGCGAACCGTTTATTCACGCCGTGTCTAAATATATATTTTTTCTTCTGGTTGTGAATGCGGCTTTTTCTTTTCTCCATGCTGAACTGGTAAGGTGCTGCGCTGATGCTGCATTCGCTGCGTCGCGAAAGAATTCAGGTCCCTTTCCCCCTTCTCTCGGCTCGTCGGAGGAAAAGTGGCTGGAGGCGCCACCGCGCGGCACGCAGTCCATGTTGATGCGCAGAAAGAATGACACTTTTTATTTTACACTTTTCTCGTATTTTTTTCCCTTGTGCCTTACAAGACTGTAGCGAGTGGTTCGACGTGCGGCTCTCTCTGTCGGCCCCGCCCCACCCCGCCCCGCCCCGCCCCACCCCACCCCGCCCCGCCCCGCCGTTGCAGATGTCCCGCGCGGCGCAATGAGGCCGCGGCCGCGCTTTCGTCCTCGCTGAGCGCGGAGCGGAGCGCGGCGGAGAGTTTCGCTTTAATTGTCGGGGCCCAAAAGTCGAGCCTGGCGCGGCGTGGCGTGGCGTGGCGTGGCGTGGCGCAGAGTGGAGCAGAGCGGGCCAGGCTCAGTTACGTGACAAGTTTTGCATTATACGGCACAAAGCGTCGCTGCGGGGCCGCGTTACCAAACGGGGTGGTCTGTGGGGACCGTATCTCTCGCTCTGGAGTTGCGCGCGCGCGAGGTACACCCTACCCTGGGCCGCGTGCTCTGCCCTAAAATGCCACCACGGTGCGGTTTGCGATATGGCACCTTAGTCTTGTGTCGTGAGTGGAGGAGCTCTCGTGGCGCCTCTGAGCGACGGCGAGAGAGAGAGAGAGAGTGGCCACGTGCTGCTTTAGTTAAGTAGGCGCGCAATAATAAGAAAAATAAGCCCACGCCCACGAGCATATTGTGGAAACCTTGCGGTGAATTGCACAGTGTAAGCTACAGTGAGTGAACGCCGCAGCAGCAACTAACTGTAAGCTTGCCGTGAATTTTCGCCGTAATTGAGCTTATGTAAATGTCACTATAACCTACCTACCGAAGATTTGCTGATACAGCGCCTGGAACATTTTTTGCTGCAACAGCAACAAATATTGCGGTCACAACACAACTACCTCGCATAGCTGTCATAGCCAAGTCCTTTGCTCTGCCACCTACAATACGTCTTCAACAGCAAGCAAAAAGTAGTAGGCGCTCTATTTGCAATGAGGTTTATGCTGAGTCGTCTAATCTTTTTCTCCGTGCAGGCGGTCAGAGCTTACCGTTTAGCACTACTATGTCCTCTGCCTGCAGCTTACCGCGAAATTCAAAATTGACCGCGAGGCGTTTTTATTTCTAGTGCAGCTCACCTCCTCCCCTCGGCCGTGCGCAGCTCCAGGTTGGCACGGCTAGCGCGCCACGCCGCTCTTGTGCGTCCTTGACGGGCTGTGCTGTCCGCGCTCCACACCCAGCTCCGCCGCCGGTACCGGTCGCTTTTGCTCTCCGCTCCGAGAGGATGCGTGGGTCGTCGGGGCGGGGCGGGGCGGGGCGTGGTGGGGTGGGGTGAGGCCGATCAGCCTTGGACGACATCCGTAACAACAACAACACCAACAACGCGAGCGCGACTGCCTCAACCAGACGGTCCGGGCCGGGCCGGGCGGCGCGTATGGTCGACTCGGCAGGTGCTTTGTGCGACCGTCGCAGCCGAGGAGGGGTCCACTAGAAATTCAAGTTTACACCGATGTTTCTTTTTTTTTTTTCATTTCGTGAGTTTTCGTGATTGTTCCTGATTTTTTAAAAATTATTTTTGCTTGATTTTTTCCCTTCATTTCTTGATTCTCCCTACCCCTACCCCGCCCCCGCCCCCGAGATTTTACCTTTTATTTTTCATTCAGAGTGTACACTGTTAATTTTTAGAAGTGAAGGGCTCCTCGTTTCGCAGCAGACTTAAAGCGTAACTCGTGTTTTCCTCTTGTCTCCACCTTCCCTTACGCTATAACCCCGTCCTTATTAGTTACACAGGCCCCTATATAACGAGAGACGTCGCGGCTGGGCGGAACGAACGCGAGATTGTCGGCGGCGAGCCTCGCCGTGCCCCGCGGGCCCCGCGCCCCGGGACCACTCGGAGCAGTCACTCCTTTGTGTGCCGTAGGGTTAATAGCGAGCGAGCCTAAAGGCGGCGGGAGACCACGGCGCGCCTGGGGCTCGGCTGGGCTGGGCCCTGGGTCCTGGGTGCGCAGCAGCCCCGCCACGCCTCGCCACGCCCCGCCACGCCCCGCCACGCCCCGCCACGCCCCGCCACGCCTCGCCACGCCTCGGGCGGCGTTGTTGGCGTTGTTGTTGCTGTGCTCCCGCGCTCCGCGCCGCGGCGCTCGTCGCGGAAAGTGGAAATCGACTCTTGTATTCCCTTCCAGTCCCACGGGTCGTCGTCGTCGCGGGGTCGTTGCCTCCCGCGAGCAGCGCCAGGCCGGGTGCCCGGGTGGGGCGCGTTGGGTGTTCCCCTGGGAGTGACCCGGGCCCGGGCTGACCCGACCCGGCCCGGGCTGGGGAGCGGAGGTGGCGCCTCGCCACGCCCCGCTCGGGCCAGCTGCAGCTCCTGAGCCTGGGCTCGGCGGCCTAGCCGCGCCGCGCGGCTCGACGCGGACGGGGAGCCCCTGGGAGGCAGGCCGTGCCGCTCGGCTTGAGTGCGGCCGGCGAGCCTACCCCCACAGGCGCTCCCGCCGGCCCGGACAAGGAGGCAACTCACGCACACACACAAAGACTCTCGCGCTCTCTCTCTCTCTCTCTCTCTCTCTCTCCCTTTCTCTCTCTCTCTCTCCCTCTCCCTCTCTCTCTCTCTCTCCCTCTCTCTCTCTCTCCCTCCCTCTCCCTCCCTCCCTCCCTCCCTCCCTCCCTCCCTCCCTCCCTCCCTCCCTCCCTCCCTCCCTCCCTCTCTCTCTTGCGAGTTTCCTTTGGCTGACAGCCTCTCTCTCTCTCGTCTGTTGCAGCAACTGTTCCGCAGCCAGCAGCAGCAGCAACAGCAGCAGAGCGCGCCCCAGCAGATCCAGCTGCTGCAGCAGCAGCAGTACCTCGCCACCCAGCAGCAGCAGCAGCTGGGCATCGCTGCGCCCGCGGCCACCTTCGCCAGCGCGCCCTACCTCATCAACGCGCAGGAGCCCTACCTCATCGCCGGTATGTCACTTTCATACTTTCTTTTTTTATTACTTCTAAAGAATTAAAACTATTTTATTTTATATTTTTTCCTTGAAATTTTTTTGAATTTTTCATAACTTTATTTTGTGAACCTTGTTTTTTTTCTTTTTTTTAAAGTAAATGAAAGTAAATTACAAAGTAAATTACTTTTTTGAAAAGTAATTCATAATTGTATGGTGTTTAGTATCCTCCACGTGTAAAATTGTGAACGGAGCTCTCTCTGTGCCGGGCTCGGTCCTGTCCTTTGATATATCGCCTACTTCACGTCACGCAATGCTTTGGGTTCCAGGGCCGACCGTAGTACCCCAGTACTATGGCATGGGACCATGGGTGTACCCGGCCAACATCATCCAGCAGGGCGCGGCGGGCGCGCCGCAGCGCCGTCCCCTCACACCCTCCTCGTCCACCGAGCTCAACAACAGCACCACCAACCTCACCCAGGTGGGCTACCTCTCGCTAGTCATCAGCCAAGCGATTCCGAAGATCGCTTTCACACCTCTGTCCTCGTTGCACTCATGGAACACTACCATGGCCAGCATAGGGCACCACTGAAGGTGCAACAAGGACGGATGGAGGAGAGCGATCTTCTGAATCAGTCGGCTGCCCCCGGACTAGTGTCGCGAGATAAATGGGATAAAAGAGTAAACCTTAAATTCAACTAGGTCGAGGCAGAGGCGGTTGTCTCTGCCAGCCTACAGAGTTAACTCTCCACCCTTGAAAAGACAACCCTTTGCTTGTTTGGCAGACGAAGTTATCCGTCCGCCTCTTGCAGGTGTATTCGTGGATTTTTTTTTTATTTTATTTTTCAACTTGTGTGGCACCTACTTGACTATAAATGAGCGTAAACTTATTTTTCTGCTTCATCTCAATTTTGTTTTCTTGATATGTATTTTGTTCATTTTTTTTTACAATTTTTATGGTGTTTTCTGTTTTGAGTAACGTACCCGATGAGGTATTTCTCATACAAAATGTGTACAATGATTTTCTTGACTTCTGATTTTGCTTTCGATTTTTCAAGGGAAATGTTTCACTTTACGATACATTTTGATCTATTCCCCCTATTTCTGACCTTTGTAAAAAAAAAAAAAAAAAAAAAAAAATCTGTTTTTTTGTTCAGTTATCGATTTTTCTGCATCTTTCTTATTGATTTTTTTAAAAATTTTGTTTTGCTTTGTTTGTTGAATGACTTTTGGGGGCCGTACAATTAGTTTTCGAAGTGCTCCCCCTCTCTCTCGAGCGTACTTCTCGGGCGGACCTGCCCTGCCACTGCCACTCTCGTCTCGCGGCGCTGCTCTCTAACATGTCGTGTTCTTCCCCCTCCCCGCCAGGTGCAAGGCCAGTACCAAGTTATCCCTGCCTACTATGACCAGAATGGTTCCATAGTGATGGGGAATGTGCGGGGCATCGGAAACGGCACCCCCATGCGACTCGTCTCTCCCGCGCCTGTGATAGTGAACGCCGGCACCCCGGGCGGCAACATGCGCCTGCTGGGCAGCCAGCCCCAGCAGATCGCCACTCCCCCCGCGGCCTCGTCCATCTACAGCGGGAACCAGCCGGGCTCTCTCTACTCAAGTTCAAACGGGACCACCATTGGCGGTACGTCAAGTTCTGTCCTTTTTTGTTCTCCCCCTCCCCTATTTCTGTGTTGGTTGTTTTATTGTTGCCTCTGTTGGAGATATATTTGCTTTTTCTCATTCTTTATTTTTGTGGTTCTTCTTGGTGATTGGTCTCTTTATTCTACTTGTTAGTTTAACTCCTTTCTTTTTCTTTGGTTTGTATTCATGTAATTGTGCTGTTTTTACTACTTACCAGTTTAATTTCCTTTGCATGTGTGTTGTCATGCAAATACCATTAGTGATACTGAGTCAGAGTACTAATTTGACAGTTTTATTCCGAATTGTATTAATTGATGCATGTTGTATACTCATCGGAACTCCTTGAGCAGAGGGGTACATGTACTTTGTGTTTAGCCTTAGAATTGACTTGCCTTTAAAAAATTAATGAATGTTGCTTGCCCCTTGACAAATGCGACTGCTCAGGTGGTGGGTTTGCTTCTCCATCTGCCTCTCACGGGTTTGGGAGCAGCAACTTGGGCACTATTGGATCACCTGCGAGCCTTTCTTCTCTTGGAGCAGGTACCATTATGCATGAGCATGCACTCCTTGATTTCCCCATGATGGCTAACACACACAACCTTTTTTCCTCGCATACACTCAACTCTGCACTCACTCATCATGTGCTAACGTTCAATTCAGTAATTCATTGTATCTCACAACGTTGCACTTGACATTTTCTGTCTAATTTGGATGACAGATCATTCTGCAGAATGAAAGTTTAACATCTATACCTTATGCTACAAATTGCACGGTTTGCTTCTCTTAGTAGTCTGCATGGTCCATTTTTGGCAACTGAAGATTTTCTTTATAAAATGAAATCACTTTTCTATTAGCTTTTTACACAACCACTTATTGCTTTCACACCACAAGCAAGTATGAGACCATGTTCTTGCATATTCACTAGAATCTTGTGCCACGCACAGAAGTATTACTTGATAATGTTTGCTTGTCTTCAAAGAAACTGTTACTTCCGCGTTGTTGATCTAAATATTTACCTCATTGCTGAGGGGTGATATTCTACTCTTTAATAAAAAAAGAAAGAAAGAACCAGTCTGTTAAAGGCATTGTTAAAACTATTATCTTGCATTACAACTCATGCTGCTCTCTGATTTGAAAGCCTTTAAGCACTTGCTACTATTTCTATTAATAAAGTATTTCTATATATCAAATATATGTTCTGGTTGTCACAATGTTTCAAATGATTAATCGTATTCTGGTGGCCTGGTAGGAGTGGACGTGTCAGGCACTGGCCTCGGTCTGGGCACAGGCAGTACAGGCAGGCGAGACTCATTTGACCGCAACACATCTGCATTCTCGCCATCACTTGAGTACAACAGGGGGAAATGGCCGCAGAGCTATGGTGCATTAGGTTAGTACTGATAATTTGTAATGTTGATTTTGAGGATGGGCATGCCTGGTTAATTCTGGTTATAAACTCTTCCATTCCTTGAGTTATGTTGACTATACTTTTCATGTGGAGCTGGTATAGATAATTGATAGAAGCTTGTAACTTGTCGACCATTTGTATACTGTGCTAAAGATTTTATCAAATTCTCTCTTCAGGAACCGTAACCGCATCCCCAAGTCCTTTGGGTTTGACTTCTGGGTCATTGACACCACCACCACAATCCCTCTCAGCCATGGGTAGCTCATCAAATTTGGCATTAGGAACATTGATGGGAGGAGCTGTCAACCACCGCAGTAGTCTTTTATCTGCTGCCCCTGGAGCGGAAGCTGCTAAGTTCCGTAATGGAAATGTGGGGCCCCACTTGGTGTCACATGGTCTTACTGCCAATGGCATGTTTGGCTCAAGCTCCTCTCTCTTTAGTAAGTTTGGAGCCACAAACCCTCGAGGGACAGTTGGCTCAGGTCTTGAGAAACCTCCTGGTAGAAGTCGACTTCTTGAAGATTTCAGGTAAAAATTACTGAATGATCTGATGTTGTATTTTCATGTTTATTCACTGTTTCATTCTATGATAGTATGAAACATGTTTTTCTGGAGTAGTCATAACCTGTTATCTCTATATTTTTTCTAGAAACAATCGGTTCCCCAGCTTGGGCTTGCGAGACCTTGCAAATCACATTGTTGAATTTTCTCAAGATCAACATGGATCTCGTTTCATTCAACAGAAGCTTGAGAGGGCTTCTGTTGCTGAAAAGCAAATGGTGTTTAATGAGATTTTATCAGCAGCTTATAATTTAATGACTGATGTATTTGGCAACTATGTGATCCAAAAGTTTTTTGAATTTGGAACACCAGAACAGAAAACAACATTGGCACAGAAGGTAAATATACTAAAATTACTGTTTATTATCTTGAGCGTTGATAGAATCTGCATTTACTTTTCTTGATTTTTGTTTAGGTGCGGGGTCATGTGTTGCCACTTGCTCTTCAAATGTATGGATGCCGTGTTATTCAGAAAGCCCTAGAATCCATCTCCCCAGAGCAGCAACAAGAAATAGTGAATGAGCTGGATGGTCACATTTTGAAATGTGTGAAAGATCAGAATGGAAACCATGTAGTTCAAAAGTGCATTGAATGTGTCGAGCCTCATGCCTTGCAGTTCATTATTAATGCGTTCCAAGGGCAAGTGTATGCACTCTCCACACATCCTTATGGATGCAGAGTGATCCAACGTATTCTTGAGCACTGTACTCTAGATCAGACTGCACCCATCCTGGAGGAGCTTCACAGCCAGACTGAGCAGCTAATCCAGGACCAGTATGGAAACTATGTTATCCAGCATGTACTTGGTAAGCTTACATATTTTGTTACTGTAACTTTTAATACTGTAACTTTTTTCAAAGTCACTATATCTAATGATGTATGTTATTTATCAGAGCATGGTAAACCGGAGGACAAATCTCAAATCATCAACTCTGTGAGAGGAAAGGTCCTTGTCCTCTCTCAGCATAAATTCGCTTCGAATGTGGTGGAAAAATGTGTAACTCATGCAACTCGTGCTGAGAGGGCATTCTTGATAGAGGAGGTGTGCAGTTTCAATGACAAGTGAGTTGACATCCTTATTCATAGCTCCTCATAATTCTAACTAGTTGTACTCCCAATTAACGTTTCTTATTTATTGTCATTATTAAATTTTTTGCAGTGCATTGCATGTCATGATGAAAGATCAGTATGCTAACTATGTTGTTCAGAAAATGATAGATGTTTCTGAGCCTGCCCAGAGAAAGGTGCTTATGCACAAGATCAGGCCACATCTGAATTCACTCAGGAAATACACCTATGGCAAGCACATCATTGCAAAGCTGGAGAAATACTTCATGAAAACTGCCAATGCAGTGAATGTTGTTGGAGGTGTGGGTGTTGTTGGAAGCGACTTGGGGCCCATTGGACCGCCTCCAAGCAATGGAATGTGAGATATGGGGCTGAAATAATGAAGCCAAAGCTTTTCCCGAAGTTACTATTTTGTCTTTGGTCTCTATTCGACTTGGCTTCATAGTGTAACAAGAAGTTATAATCCTGAAAATTATTATAATTTTTTTTCTTTTTCTCTCAAAAATACTACACTCCTTTTTTCCTTTTCTTCTATCTTCACTAATGTGATGTTTGGGTTGTTCCCTGTGAGTATTGAGTAATTACTTTTAGAATTTTAACTCTCGAGAAAGTTTGTGGTTATCTTTCCATGCAGTGTGGCATAGTGACTTGTGCAGAAATGATATCTTAAAAGGATTGTGGACCAAGGACAGACAGGACAGCCCTTGGGCTTTTACTATTGTATACCTGTGTACGTTAGGGGCAAGTTGATCATATTTATTTTAAATTATTTTACTTTTTTTCATGTAGTCCATAGAAAGCTGTACAGATACTTCCATTGATCTTTAGGGGCTGTGTTTTTCATTTTACAAGACCCTAATTAGTTCATGCCTCAATTCTTATGAGAGGTAATCAGGCATGCTGGAAAATAAAAAATAAACTCTCTGAAGTTGTGATAAGCACTCAGGTAGTTAACTCGAGGCTACAGAGTTTGAGCTCTATGTAATTGTTAATCTAATTTGTGCCTATTAGCGGTCACTCTATCCATAATGTCTCCATGACACAACCAGTTTTGTAGGCACACAGAAGAGGTCAGAAATGAAACAATTATATTTCCAGAAACTGTAAATTTAGATGCAGGGTACCAAATATTTTCAAATGTGACTGTTCCTCAAAGAACTATCCTCACAAATCCTGAAGTAGCCTACAAAGTAGACATCAAGGAAGTAGTGAGTAGTATTCAAGAATATCATCCAAAAAAAGGACCAATCTAGAATACATTTCCAACTCTGATTGTCAACTCTTAGACCTGATGTCTTGGCTCTTCTGAGTTCCCACTCACTGCTCAAAAATAAATGCCGTTTTTCAATGAAACTTCTGAGTAACCATGTGCTTCAACTTTGACAGTACATATGTCCTATCATTCAAAATTATTAGGATGCACAAGCGAAAGTTATTGCCTGTTTATTAGTGTAAAAACTCTATGTGTAGAACTTAATTTTTCATAAATGCAGCAACCACGTAAATTTATCAAGGAATGTAAATATATTGACTGTTGTGTAGATGTAAACATTATTTCAAGTATCTTTGACATGGCATTTATTTGCTTTCATGTTGTTCTTGGTTGTCTGAGAAATGAATTTGTTTTAATTATTTCCTAATATTATTTTTTTATTTGCCTTATTGTACAGTCATTGACTGCCCTCCTCCAATTGTTCTCATTGTGCAGCATGAATAATTGTGTGAATGTAAAAATGAAAATTTGGTACACTTTTTATCAATTGTGTATTGTATGATTTATAAATATTGAGCAATGAAATTGTAAAATTAAATCACTGACACGTGTAAACATTTTTAAAAATTGGAATATGCATTGTAAAGTGTACAGGCAAAAATTTGAACAGAGATGTCCCAAATTATTTTTATTATTGACTTCAACTGGACTCTGTATTTAAGTCAGATACAGAACAGGGAATTGTTGTTTAGTACAGGTGTCTGTTAAAAGCATTTACTATAAACATTATGCATTCAGAGGTCTGTCAGCAAGTTCCAAATACAACCACTCCCACATGCTTATAATGTAAACATACCTTCTATAGTATGTAGGTCAGTTTAATCCATAGTTTTCTATTTCTAAGATGCTAATCTTTAAAGTAATTAATCTAAAACATTTAGCTCCTAAACTAGTTTTAGTTTTTCCTCAGATTCTCCTTTATCCTATGTCCAACAAGTTTTGAATTATTCCTGTACACCTGTACACTTTTTCTTGTAGGCAATTTGTATATTGGTCATACTATACTGTTATTCCTTAAATCTGGAGTCAATTTTACCTTCCCTGGAATTAACTTTGTTAATGCATTTCATCTTGTAATTATTTTCAGCTTTGTAAGTACAAAAATCCTGCATTGCATTTGTTAATTCTGTAATTTTAAAGTTTGGTGTGATAATCAAATTCCTGTTAAATAATCCTGTGCTGATGTGGAAATGGGACATTGTGCAAAGCACAATGTTAGCTGGAGTGGGTTTTGATTTTTCTTATGATTTCTCTTAATGCTTGTTTTGGGCACCTGTAAAGCTCGTGTTCTGAAATGTCATTTACAATCCCAGGACTGCAGATGGATTCATACTAAAATAATTTTTAAAAAAGCTTTGGAAAACATCTGATTTCTTACTTTGCATCAATTGGTCCATTTCCCAGGAATCGTGTATATGGATGTGTATATTTTCATGTGACTTAACTCTCAAATGATACCAGTTTTGTGATTATCCTTATTTTTGGTGGAAGACAATTTCTTTATCTTAGACAAGGACACAGTTCAGAATTACACATGGTTTGGCCTCTTTCTCAAATTGATGTTGTGTGTGTTTTAGCTTTCTTGCACAGCTTTTCTGACTGATAGCTTCTCTCTCCCAGTGTCTAAACTACTAAGAAGGATTGATTGTCTTTTACTAAAAGTTACTTAATCTTTGCAAATTTTTATCTCTCTTATTGTATAAAACATGCAACTTGAATCTATATGGCTTGTAATTATCTTTGTAGAACTTGTAGCTATATGGGGTTATCCCTTGCTCTCCACTATGTGTTTTTCTACATATTGTAGTATATATACATAACTACTTGTTGTATATTGGTCTGTAAGTGTAGTGGCATTCATTATAATTTAGCTTGAGAAATGTCACCTGAATGTGCGAATTGTTAGGGTCTTGAATTCATCTTCTAAAAGACATTAAAGGCATACCAGAAACAGTGTTCTGGATCCATGTGCAGTTACGTAGCACTCTTGATCATTTTTGGACTGGCTTTAAACATGCGTCTGCTTTCCACATGTTTTAATTTATCATTATAAGTGTCTAGCAATTAAGTGACGATAAATGTTTCTTCAGTTTGTGTGGCATTAAGATGTGGTTATGATTGCTGTATATACTTCTGTATTTAGAATTGTGTGGTAATTTTCGAATTTAGATGAAATAACTAATTAGAATGTTTTCCACAATCACTGTCTATTGATTATGCCTAGAACATGTGTAATAAAATCATGAAAGTAAGTTATATATAGTTATTATTAAATCACGTTGTGTCAAGACTGATGTAAAGTAAAAAAAGTAAAGAAAAGCATAACAAGCAACTTGCATGATCACAATAAATGTTTCTGTGTTTTATAAATTAACTGAGACAGACATATACAGACAGGCTGCATTAAAGTTAATTCCCTTTGTACACTATAAAATAAACTGCTTTGCAAAATGCTAATTTTGCACCAGTAGGAAGGGATTCTTGTAAAAAATATTATTTTACTGTTTTTATTGTTCATTCCTAAATCATTAATTAAAACATGCAAAGTAATCTCTAAGTTCTTTCTTTCCTCTCCCTTAGTTGAACTCTTTTTAAAAAAAAAAAAAAAATGGAAGAAATTGTCTTAGGTGCACATAGAACAAATTATTAGATGTAGTACAGCACTTGTCAATACATTGTGAGCCCAACAGAGATATGCTTTTAATGTTTGCTCGGCCACTTGTGTGTCAACGAAGGCTGTCTCAATGAAAAGGAAATCCCTCATTGTCAACGACATAGGGTCATTGTTCCTTAGAACATGAAATAAATCTCTTTTTATTGCTTACATGTCATTTATATCACTCCTCATTTGTCATTGGAAATAAAAAGAAAAGAAAAGGTTTGCGGGATAAGTGCCTTCATGACGGTACAGTAATAATTTTTGGGTGCTTCAATAGATTCCACTTATTCTTGATAGCAGTACATCAATTAAGAAGCCAAACAGACGGATTTCTCCTTTACTAGGTACAGTATCGTCACTGAGTTGTAAAAAAACAAGATTGGAACTAAGGTCACTGCATAGGGGATCTGTCATTCAAAGCGCAGGACCGAGGGTTCTGACCACGGTTTTTATTCCCACCGATTTTCCGATGATTTAACCGTCGCCGGTTGTCCTAGGGATGGGCTATAGCCCCCCCTGCACAACCCCGTCAATTTGAAGCAAAAGACGTTTTGGGACCATAATAATCCCTAAAACTTCACAGGCTTTGCAAATTTGACAAAAAATCGAAGTTCTGAGATCACGCCCAAATTCACACTAAAGCAGTGTAAAACATATATCAGTCACCAGAAGCACGATACCGTGTTCATGGTTTGGGAGGAATTCGCTTTATATCTCGGCTGGCCGCACATGTCACCGTCATGTGAATCGCTATCACTCTCTACCGGCCATTTTCTCGGGCAAGCGGCAAGAACGAAATCGGAGCAAAAGTCGTCTCGGCCGCGCCGGGCCCGTCCAGGCCGGTAGATAGGGATTCCTATTCGCATCGCTGTCAAGTGTGCGAACCGATAGTCTAGTGGTTACCGTCCCAGCCCCCCGCCCCAAACCATCTAGACTATCGGGACGCTTTTGTCTTGTGTTCGAATCTCGGTCGATAATATTTTTTTTTCGCCGATTTTTGAATGATTTCGCCCTCAGGGGATGGTCTGTGGGTGCACTAGAGCCCCCCTGCACATCCCCCGTCAAATTGGAGTAAATTCTATTTTGGACCAAAATCCTTAAAAATGGAAAGGCTATAGCCTTTGGAAATTTGACAAAAAATCGAAAGTCTCCGATTACGCCCAAATTCACAGGAAATCTTCGTTACGCACTGTGAAACATGTTTCAGTTGTCAGAAGCTCGATACCGATCTTGGTTTGGGAGAAATTCGATTTTTACGCAATACAAAAAGAATTGTTCAATCGGCGCCTGATGGCTAGGCAACCCATTCGACGCCAGCCCGCGCCAGCGTGTTTGAGAGAAAACGGTGAAAAAGCGGCGTTTCGAGCCATATCTGACCCGGAGTTCAGCAGAGGCGAGGAGGTCACCTCTTCGAAATCGACTCCTGATACCAGTCATCTTTTCGGAAGCTATGTTGTGCGTGGAGTACACCTGACAGAGCGAGTCGCTGGTCTAGTGGGCAGAGCGGCGGTCATCTGCTCCGAAGGTCCCGGGTTCGGGCCCGGAAGCAGCGCGTTCTTGTTTTTTTTCTTTTCTATTTCTTTTCTTCATTAATATATCGGCTGATTTGGCGGAGAAGAGGGATATCTTGTTTTCCTCGAGGTGTATAATGCTTCAAAGAGCTTATCGTCATCCTCTCGATGCATCTTTTAGGCGGTAAAGGCGTTACACAACAGAAAAAGAAAAAAAAATAGCGAAAAAAAATCCGCCGGGATTTGAACCTGCAAAACGTCTCGCCAGCCGAGATGATTGGGGACAGGGGGAAGGTGCGTTAACCATCTCGGCTGGCAGGACGCACAAGTCTCCGTCATGTGAATCGCTATCACTCTCTACCGGCCATTTTCTCGGGCAAGCGGCAAGAACGAAATCGGAGCAAAAGTCGTCTCGGCCGCGCCGGGCCCGTCCAGGCCGGTAGATAGGGATTCCTATTCGCATCGCTGTCAAGTGTGCGAACCGATAGTCTAGTGGTTACCGTCCCAGCCCCCCGCCCCAAACCATCTAGACTATCGGGACGCTTTTGTCTTGTGTTCGAATCTCGGTCGATAATATTTTTTTTTCGCCGATTTTTGAATGATTTCGCCCTCAGGGGATGGTCTGTGGGTGCACTAGAGCCCCCCTGCACATCCCCCGTCAAATTGGAGTAAATTCTATTTTGGACCAAAATCCTTAAAAATGGAAAGGCTATAGCCTTTGGAAATTTGACAAAAAATCGAAAGTCTCCGATTACGCCCAAATTCACAGGAAATCTTCGTTACGCACTGTGAAACATGTTTCAGTTGTCAGAAGCTCGATACCGATCTTGGTTTGGGAGAAATTCGATTTTTACGCAATACAAAAAGAATTGTTCAATCGGCGCCTGATGGCTAGGCAACCCATTCGACGCCAGCCCGCGCCAGCGTGTTTGAGAGAAAACGGTGAAAAAGCGGCGTTTCGAGCCATATCTGACCCGGAGTTCAGCAGAGGCGAGGAGGTCACCTCTTCGAAATCGACTCCTGATACCAGTCATCTTTTCGGAAGCTATGTTGTGCGTGGAGTGCACCTGACAGAGCGAGTCGCTGGTCTAGTGGGCAGAGCGGCGGTCATCTGCTCCGAAGGTCCCGGGTTCGGGCCCGGAAGCAGCGCGTTCTTGTTTTTTTCTTTTCTATTTCTTTTCTTCATTAATATATCGGCTGATTTGGCGGAGAAGAGGGATATCTTGTTTTCCTCGAGGTGTATAATGCTTCAAAGAGCTTATCGTCATCCTCTCGATGCATCTTTTAGGCGGTAAAGGCGTTACACAACAGAAAAAAAAATAGCGAAAAAAAATCCGCCGGGATTTGAACCTGCAAAACGTCTCGCCAGCCGAGATGATTGGGGACAGGGGGAAGGTGCGTTAACCATCTCGGCTGGCAGGACGCACAAGTCTCCGTCATGTGAATCGCTATCACTCTCTACCGGCCATTTTCTCGGGCAAGCGGCAAGAACGAAATCGGAGCAAAAGTCGTCTCGGCCGCGCCGGGCCCGTCCAGGCCGGTAGATAGGGATTCCTATTCGCATCGCTGTCAAGTGTGCGAACCGATAGTCTAGTGGTTACCGTCCCAGCCCCCCGCCCCAAACCATCTAGACTATCGGGACGCTTTTGTCTTGTGTTCGAATCTCGGTCGATAATATTTTTTTTTCGCCGATTTTTGAATGATTTCGCCCTCAGGGGATGGTCTGTGGGTGCACTAGAGCCCCCCTGCACATCCCCCGTCAAATTGGAGTAAATTCTATTTTGGACCAAAATCCTTAAAAATGGAAAGGCTATAGCCTTTGGAAATTTGACAAAAAATCGAAAGTCTCCGATTACGCCCAAATTCACAGGAAATCTTCGTTACGCACTGTGAAACATGTTTCAGTTGTCAGAAGCTCGATACCGATCTTGGTTTGGGAGAAATTCGATTTTTACGCAATACAAAAAGAATTGTTCAATCGGCGCCTGATGGCTAGGCAACCCATTCGACGCCAGCCCGCGCCAGCGTGTTTGAGAGAAAACGGTGAAAAAGCGGCGTTTCGAGCCATATCTGACCCGGAGTTCAGCAGAGGCGAGGAGGTCACCTCTTCGAAATCGACTCCTGATACCAGTCATCTTTTCGGAAGCTATGTTGTGCGTGGAGTACACCTGACAGAGCGAGTCGCTGGTCTAGTGGGCAGAGCGGCGGTCATCTGCTCCGAAGGTCCCGGGTTCGGGCCCGGAAGCAGCGCGTTCTTGTTTTTTTTCTTTTCTATTTCTTTTCTTCATTAATATATCGGCTGATTTGGCGGAGAAGAGGGATATCTTGTTTTCCTCGAGGTGTATAATGCTTCAAAGAGCTTATCGTCATCCTCTCGATGCATCTTTTAGGCGGTAAAGGCGTTACACAACAGAAAAAGGAAAAAAAAATAGCGAAAAAAAATCCGCCGGGATTTGAACCTGCAAAACGTCTCGCCAGCCGAGATGATTGGGGACAGGGGGAAGGTGCGTTAACCATCTCGGCTGGCAGGACGCACAAGTCTCCGTCATGTGAATCGCTATCACTCTCTACCGGCCATTTTCTCGGGCAAGCGGCAAGAACGAAATCGGAGCAAAAGTCGTCTCGGCCGCGCCGGGCCCGTCCAGGCCGGTAGATAGGGATTCCTATTCGCATCGCTGTCAAGTGTGCGAACCGATAGTCTAGTGGTTACCGTCCCAGCCCCCCGCCCCAAACCATCTAGACTATCGGGACGCTTTTGTCTTGTGTTCGAATCTCGGTCGATAATATTTTTTTTTCGCCGATTTTTGAATGATTTCGCCCTCAGGGGATGGTCTGTGGGTGCACTAGAGCCCCCCTGCACATCCCCCGTCAAATTGGAGTAAATTCTATTTTGGACCAAAATCCTTAAAAATGGAAAGGCTATAGCCTTTGGAAATTTGACAAAAAATCGAAAGTCTCCGATTACGCCCAAATTCACAGGAAATCTTCGTTACGCACTGTGAAACATGTTTCAGTTGTCAGAAGCTCGATACCGATCTTGGTTTGGGAGAAATTCGATTTTTACGCAATACAAAAAGAATTGTTCAATCGGCGCCTGATGGCTAGGCAACCCATTCGACGCCAGCCCGCGCCAGCGTGTTTGAGAGAAAACGGTGAAAAAGCGGCGTTTCGAGCCATATCTGACCCGGAGTTCAGCAGAGGCGAGGAGGTCACCTCTTCGAAATCGACTCCTGATACCAGTCATCTTTTCGGAAGCTATGTTGTGCGTGGAGTACACCTGACAGAGCGAGTCGCTGGTCTAGTGGGCAGAGCGGCGGTCATCTGCTCCGAAGGTCCCGGGTTCGGGCCCGGAAGCAGCGCGTTCTTGTTTTTTTTCTTTTCTATTTCTTTTCTTCATTAATATATCGGCTGATTTGGCGGAGAAGAGGGATATCTTGTTTTCCTCGAGGTGTATAATGCTTCAAAGAGCTTATCGTCATCCTCTCGATGCATCTTTTAGGCGGTAAAGGCGTTACACAACAGAAAAAGGAAAAAAAAATAGCGAAAAAAAATCCGCCGGGATTTGAACCTGCAAAACGTCTCGCCAGCCGAGATGATTGGGGACAGGGGGAAGGTGCGTTAACCATCTCGGCTGGCAGGACGCACAAGTCTCCGTCATGTGAATCGCTATCACTCTCTACCGGCCATTTTCTCGGGCAAGCGGCAAGAACGAAATCGGAGCAAAAGTCGTCTCGGCCGCGCCGGGCCCGTCCAGGCCGGTAGATAGGGATTCCTATTCGCATCGCTGTCAAGTGTGCGAACCGATAGTCTAGTGGTTACCGTCCCAGCCCCCCGCCCCAAACCATCTAGACTATCGGGACGCTTTTGTCTTGTGTTCGAATCTCGGTCGATAATATTTTTTTTTCGCCGATTTTTGAATGATTTCGCCCTCAGGGGATGGTCTGTGGGTGCACTAGAGCCCCCCTGCACATCCCCCGTCAAATTGGAGTAAATTCTATTTTGGACCAAAATCCTTAAAAATGGAAAGGCTATAGCCTTTGGAAATTTGACAAAAAATCGAAAGTCTCCGATTACGCCCAAATTCACAGGAAATCTTCGTTACGCACTGTGAAACATGTTTCAGTTGTCAGAAGCTCGATACCGATCTTGGTTTGGGAGAAATTCGATTTTTACGCAATACAAAAAGAATTGTTCAATCGGCGCCTGATGGCTAGGCAACCCATTCGACGCCAGCCCGCGCCAGCGTGTTTGAGAGAAAACGGTGAAAAAGCGGCGTTTCGAGCCATATCTGACCCGGAGTTCAGCAGAGGCGAGGAGGTCACCTCTTCGAAATCGACTCCTGATACCAGTCATCTTTTCGGAAGCTATGTTGTGCGTGGAGTACACCTGACAGAGCGAGTCGCTGGTCTAGTGGGCAGAGCGGCGGTCATCTGCTCCGAAGGTCCCGGGTTCGGGCCCGGAAGCAGCGCGTTCTTGTTTTTTTTCTTTTCTATTTCTTTTCTTCATTAATATATCGGCTGATTTGGCGGAGAAGAGGGATATCTTGTTTTCCTCGAGGTGTATAATGCTTCAAAGAGCTTATCGTCATCCTCTCGATGCATCTTTTAGGCGGTAAAGGCGTTACACAACAGAAAAAGGAAAAAAAAATAGCGAAAAAAAATCCGCCGGGATTTGAACCTGCAAAACGTCTCGCCAGCCGAGATGATTGGGGACAGGGGGAAGGTGCGTTAACCATCTCGGCTGGCAGGACGCACAAGTCTCCGTCATGTGAATCGCTATCACTCTCTACCGGCCATTTTCTCGGGCAAGCGGCAAGAACGAAATCGGAGCAAAAGTCGTCTCGGCCGCGCCGGGCCCGTCCAGGCCGGTAGATAGGGATTCCTATTCGCATCGCTGTCAAGTGTGCGAACCGATAGTCTAGTGGTTACCGTCCCAGCCCCCCGCCCCAAACCATCTAGACTATCGGGACGCTTTTGTCTTGTGTTCGAATCTCGGTCGATAATATTTTTTTTTCGCCGATTTTTGAATGATTTCGCCCTCAGGGGATGGTCTGTGGGTGCACTAGAGCCCCCCTGCACATCCCCCGTCAAATTGGAGTAAATTCTATTTTGGACCAAAATCCTTAAAAATGGAAAGGCTATAGCCTTTGGAAATTTGACAAAAAATCGAAAGTCTCCGATTACGCCCAAATTCACAGGAAATCTTCGTTACGCACTGTGAAACATGTTTCAGTTGTCAGAAGCTCGATACCGATCTTGGTTTGGGAGAAATTCGATTTTTACGCAATACAAAAAGAATTGTTCAATCGGCGCCTGATGGCTAGGCAACCCATTCGACGCCAGCCCGCGCCAGCGTGTTTGAGAGAAAAAGGCGAAAAAGCGGCGTTTCGAGCCATATCTGACCCGGAGTTCAGCAGAGGCGAGGAGGTCACCTCTTCGAAATCGACTCCTGATACCAGTCATCTTTTCGGAAGCTATGTTGTGCGTGGAGTGCACCTGACAGAGCGAGTCGCTGGTCTAGTGGGCAGAGCGGCGGTCATCTGCTCCGAAGGTCCCGGGTTCGGGCCCGGAAGCAGCGCGTTCTTGTTTTTTTTCTTTTCTATTTCTTTTCTTCATTAATATATCGGCTGATTTGGCGGAGAAGAGGGATATCTTGTTTTCCTCGAGGTGTATAATGCTTCAAAGAGCTTATCGTCATCCTCTCGATGCATCTTTTAGGCGGTAAAGGCGTTACACAACAGAAAAAGAAAAAAAAATAGCGAAAAAAAATCCGCCGGGATTTGAACCTGCAAAACGTCTCGCCAGCCGAGATGATTGGGGACAGGGGGAAGGTGCGTTAACCATCTCGGCTGGCAGGACGCACAAGTCTCCGTCATGTGAATCGCTATCACTCTCTACCGGCCATTTTCTCGGGCAAGCGGCAAGAACGAAATCGGAGCAAAAGTCGTCTCGGCCGCGCCGGGCCCGTCCAGGCCGGTAGATAGGGATTCCTATTCGCATCGCTGTCAAGTGTGCGAACCGATAGTCTAGTGGTTACCGTCCCAGCCCCCCGCCCCAAACCATCTAGACTATCGGGACGCTTTTGTCTTGTGTTCGAATCTCGGTCGATAATATTTTTTTTTCGCCGATTTTTGAATGATTTCGCCCTCAGGGGATGGTCTGTGGGTGCACTAGAGCCCCCCTGCACATCCCCCGTCAAATTGGAGTAAATTCTATTTTGGACCAAAATCCTTAAAAATGGAAAGGCTATAGCCTTTGGAAATTTGACAAAAAATCGAAAGTCTCCGATTACGCCCAAATTCACAGGAAATCTTCGTTACGCACTGTGAAACATGTTTCAGTTGTCAGAAGCTCGATACCGATCTTGGTTTGGGAGAAATTCGATTTTTACGCAATACAAAAAGAATTGTTCAATCGGCGCCTGATGGCTAGGCAACCCATTCGACGCCAGCCCGCGCCAGCGTGTTTGAGAGAAAACGGTGAAAAAGCGGCGTTTCGAGCCATATCTGACCCGGAGTTCAGCAGAGGCGAGGAGGTCACCTCTTCGAAATCGACTCCTGATACCAGTCATCTTTTCGGAAGCTATGTTGTGCGTGGAGTACACCTGACAGAGCGAGTCGCTGGTCTAGTGGGCAGAGCGGCGGTCATCTGCTCCGAAGGTCCCGGGTTCGGGCCCGGAAGCAGCGCGTTCTTGTTTTTTTTCTTTTCTATTTCTTTTCTTCATTAATATATCGGCTGATTTGGCGGAGAAGAGGGATATCTTGTTTTCCTCGAGGTGTATAATGCTTCAAAGAGCTTATAGTCATCCTCTCGATGCATCTTTTAGGCGGTAAAGGCGTTACACAACAGAAAAAGGAAAAAAAAATAGCGAAAAAAAATCCGCCGGGATTTGAACCTGCAAAACGTCTCGCCAGCCGAGATGATTGGGGACAGGGGGAAGGTGCGTTAACCATCTCGGCTGGCAGGACGCACAAGTCTCCGTCATGTGAATCGCTATCACTCTCTACCGGCCATTTTCTCGGGCAAGCGGCAAGAACGAAATCGGAGCAAAAGTCGTCTCGGCCGCGCCGGGCCCGTCCAGGCCGGTAGATAGGGATTCCTATTCGCATCGCTGTCAAGTGTGCGAACCGATAGTCTAGTGGTTACCGTCCCAGCCCCCCGCCCCAAACCATCTAGACTATCGGGACGCTTTTGTCTTGTGTTCGAATCTCGGTCGATAATATTTTTTTTTCGCCGATTTTTGAATGATTTCGCCCTCAGGGGATGGTCTGTGGGTGCACTAGAGCCCCCCTGCACATCCCCCGTCAAATTGGAGTAAATTCTATTTTGGACCAAAATCCTTAAAAATGGAAAGGCTATAGCCTTTGGAAATTTGACAAAAAATCGAAAGTCTCCGATTACGCCCAAATTCACAGGAAATCTTCGTTACGCACTGTGAAACATGTTTCAGTTGTCAGAAGCTCGATACCGATCTTGGTTTGGGAGAAATTCGATTTTTACGCAATACAAAAAGAATTGTTCAATCGGCGCCTGATGGCTAGGCAACCCATTCGACGCCAGCCCGCGCCAGCGTGTTTGAGAGAAAACGGTGAAAAAGCGGCGTTTCGAGCCATATCTGACCCGGAGTTCAGCAGAGGCGAGGAGGTCACCTCTTCGAAATCGACTCCTGATACCAGTCATCTTTTCGGAAGCTATGTTGTGCGTGGAGTGCACCTGACAGAGCGAGTCGCTGGTCTAGTGGGCAGAGCGGCGGTCATCTGCTCCGAAGGTCCCGGGTTCGGGCCCGGAAGCAGCGCGTTCTTGTTTTTTTTCTTTTCTATTTCTTTTCTTCATTAATATATCGGCTGATTTGGCGGAGAAGAGGGATATCTTGTTTTCCTCGAGGTGTATAATGCTTCAAAGAGCTTATCGTCATCCTCTCGATGCATCTTTTAGGCGGTAAAGGCGTTACACAACTAGGGTTTTAAAGGTGGGTAAATTACCGGAAAGTTACCCGGTAACTTTCGGAAATTTACCGGTAACATTGAACCGAAAATTACCGGTAAATTACCAATATTGCCTAAAACCTTGCGAATTGTTCTATTCCAGCACCGAAAACGAACCATTTCAGCCCTAATGTGTTTCAACAAGAAACTTATAAAATTTTATTTGCCCTTTAGATCATTTTCTTTCTAATATTAGCTGTCATGTTGTACTTATTAAGGGTGTGTTTTAAGATAGGGCAAAAAACAAAAACAAAACATGTTTCAGGAAATCCTGGACGGCACGCAGTTCATTAATGGTTTGGTTTAATAAGATAATTCGGTGGAAGTACTTCCTATATTCTTTTTTACCTCTGTGTTTGATATTAGAATTGGTCATATGTCAAATTTGAGCTTTCTAGATCAACGAATTAGAAATTAGTTTCTGAATAGTGGTCGAGCCTTTGCAACAATACTGACTCTGCTTGACTTTTTAATGGCATTGCAGCAGAGAACTAGGTAGATTTAGTTCTACCTCTCTGCCAACTTTCATCAAAATCCTATAGAATTTCGGTTTTACAAAAAAAATGCGCATGCTAATAAGAAAAATCTCATCCGACAACAAAACTACTAACGCTACTTTCGTGCCTCAAAAAAAAAGAGAAAAAAAAATGCCGTATGATAAGTGTAATAGATGTATATATGTTGAAGTATTGTAAACAAGTATCAACCATTACGAAAATTTGACATGAAACCACAATGATAAAAAATACGTTTGTGGTTCAGGTACAATATGTGGCTAAGTTATACCACATTCTGTCAAATTAATCACCATCTTCTTCATCTCGATTGCCACTTTCTCAAACAAACTACTGCGTATTTCCCTCTCTTACCGACATATATTTAAATCAAACGCAAGTTAAACGTTATAGAACGACTCGAGACGATCCAGAATAGTTGTTTTATTGATATTAACCATATATTTTAAATTCCAACAATATTTCCAACCGTTTAAAGCATTTTCATAAAATTACCGGTAATATACCGGTAAATTACCAATTTACCGGTAATTTTGGTAATTTACCGCACCCAACCAAAATTACCGGTAATTTTAAAACCCTATACACAACAGAAAAAAAAATAGCGAAAAAAAATCCGCCGGGATTTGAACCTGCAAAACGTCTCGCCAGCCGAGATGATTGGGGACAGGGGGAAGGTGCGTTAACCATCTCGGCTGGCAGGACGCACAAGTCACCGTCATGTGAATCGCTATCACTCTCTACCGGCCATTTTCTCGGGCAAGCGGTAAGAACGAAATTGGAGCAAAAGTCGTCTCGGCCGCGCCGGGCCCGTCCAGGCCGGTAGATAGGGATTCCTATTCGCATCGCTGTCAAGTGTGCGAACCGATAGTCTAGTGGTTACCGTCCCAGCCCCCCGCCCCAAACCATCTAGACTATCGGGACGCTTTTGTCTTGTGTTCGAATCTCGGTCGATAATATTTTTTTTTCGCCGATTTCTGAATGATTTCGCCCTCAGGGGATGGTCTGTGGGTGCACTAGAGCCCCCCTGCACATCCCCCGTCAAATTGGAGTAAATTCTATTTTGGACCAAAATCCTTAAAAATGGAAAGGCCTTTGGAAATTTGACAAAAAATCGAAAGTCTCCGATTACGCCCAAATTCACAGGAAATCTTCGTTACGCACTGTGAAACATGTTTCAGTTGTCAGAAGCTCGATACCGATCTTGGTTTGGGAGAAATTCGATTTTTACGCAATACAAAAAGAATTGTTCAATCGGCGCCTGATGGCTAGGCAACCCATTCGACGCCAGCCCGCGCCAGCGTGTTTGAGAGAAAACGGTGAAAAAGCGGCGTTTCGAGCCATATCTGACCCGGAGTTCAGCAGAGGCGAGGAGGTAACCTCTTCGAAATCGACTCCTGATACCAGTCATCTTTTCGGAAGCTATGTTGTGCGTGGAGTACACCTGTCAGAGCGAGTCGCTGGTCTAGTGGGCAGAGCGGCGGTCATCTGCTCTGAAGGTCCCGGGTTCGGGCCCGGAAGCTGTTTTGGCGGAGAAGAGGAATATCTTGTTTTCCTCGAGGTGTATATTGCTTAAAAGAGCCGAGATGGTTAACGCACCTTCTCTCCTGTCCCAAAATTTCTCGGCTGGCGTCGAGGCTGGTGTGACGTTTTGCAGGTTCAAATCCCAGCGGCCCAGCACCAAAGGTTAATGGTATTTTAATTTTTAGTGATCAGTGTCCAAAAAAAGAAAAAGAAAAAGAAAAAAACATTTTTCTCGAAAGTGAAAGCGGTTGTGCAGGGAGACTTTGATGCACCCCCAGACCAGCCCCCTCGGGTCAAAATGTCCGCGAATGAGTGAAGAAAATTTAACTGCTTTGATTCGAACCCTAAAGCGTCCCAACAGCCTGGATGGTTTAGGACGTGGACGTTAACCACTTGGCTGGCAGTTCGCACACGTTGTTGTGATGCGAACAGGCAGCACTACCTACCGGGTGGGCATTGGAGACGCATTGACTGGCTCGCCGCCCTTTGCTGCTACTGGGGTTCTGTTTCTTGGACGCTCCAAAAAGCCTACGAACTGAAATAAATTTCCCCTTCTTACCCTCTTTTGCTCCGTGTTTGCGCCCGTTTGTGCGGTTCAGGCAATGCGTGTATTTCAGTCCTTTTCTCTTACTTGCTTTTGGACAACTCAAGTTTAACGGTTTTATAAAAGATAGATTTTTTATAGATGTTTTTATTTTTGAAGACGTATTGGTAGACACAAGCAACTGCATCTTCATCCAAAATTATACACATCACACGACAATAATGGAAGGCGGGGAGGGCCCTAATTCGTTATATATATATTTATCGATTTTGACCCCGTTTAATACCCAGAACTTGAAAGAGGAGGGGTATCGACCGGTTTTTCCGGATGTTCAAGTTGCAATCATTACTTTTTTTTATGTAAAAAAAGAGCTTAGACACAATGTAACACTTAAATAAAAAGGCCCTTTTTTGGCCCATTTACTTGTTTGGGGACACCTTTCTTCTTATTTTAATTTGAGCATATATAATTTCACAATTGAAATTCTCTGAATAGCTTGGGCGTGACTTCTAGGTTTTTATTTTAGTGAGAGCACTCGTAATTTGCAATGAAGAGGTGTTTAACCTTTTGAGATAATTTTTAGTGCAAAATCTTATGAGGCTAATAATAGGCAGGGATGTTCATTTCTGCAATATACACCCCTTCTTTAGCTAAGAAATTGACAACATGAATATTTTAAATAAGAACCTCAACAGTCTTTAGTTCACAGAAGTAAACACCTTACATTAAAATGCAAATTTCGTACCTGCTTTTACAATTACAACATTTCAATCGGCCATTGAAAGCCTTGTGTGTTCATTTACGAGAGCAGAAATCACGATTCCAGCACTACATAAAATACATACATTTTTGGCACTCATTTCGCTTACCGAAAGAACCGCTGGGAAAAAGGGCGGGGAGGCATAAACTGACTTGCTCACAGGAAGTAATAAGATAGTAAATGTGATCTATCAAACCCTCTCTGATGATTTGCGGACGGCTCATTCAAAAAACAAACTTTTGAAAAGAAAAAAAAATCATAATAAAGAAAAAAAGGGGAACATGGACAAGACATCCGCTGACTCTACTTCATCTTAAGTCTTCTCTCACTTAAAAAATGGAGAAAAAAGAAAAAAAAAAGATAACAATCAATTCTGCTGGACTGATGGAGGGGAGACAGAGCGGCTACTGGATGAGCGGGCTGCTCTGGGAGTCGCTGAAGTCCATCGCGTAGTACATGTCGCAGGCGTCCAGCAGCGGCGCCGTCCTGGAGGTGGGCGACGACCGCGGCGAGGAGGACACGCTGGGGCTCGAGTCCCGCAGCGCCTCCAGCAGCGGCTGGCAGCGCGCGCTCTTGCTGCGAAAAGCCAATCCCGCGGCGTCACTCACGCGCGAACAAGTGAATGTCACACACTCGGAGCGTTGCGAATTGGTTCCTAAATTCGCATTCGAAATTTGTGTTTGTCTAAACAGCATGTAGTTGAAAACGAGTGAAGTAAAAAATTAGGAAATTTCATTTCCTACAAACACGACACTGTGAAAAAAAATTGCAAATTTTCGATTTTTTTTCTTAATTTGTGATTACGACTCAGTTGTAAAATTAGGAGCGCAGTCGTAAATTATCGACAGCAAATTCTTGTACTCGTCAAAGAAAACTGAGTCGACACACGGTCTAAAACAATGATCGTGACAGTGTAACTGGAAGTTGTAGCTTTGCAGCATTTATCATGGAAAATTTTCCCGTAACCCTTGCGAATATTTTTCACAGAGGATTTGTTTGTCTCATCTAAATGGTTCACTGTGTGCAGGTGCATTCATTGTGGCGCATTATTACATTCTTATCCTCGGCCGGAAATGGAGTACGGAAGCGTGACCACTTGGAGGTCACTGTGTGTTTATGCGCACCTGGTGAGCGCGGCCAGGGGGTCCTCGACGCGCAGCCCACACGGCACCGTGGGGAGACACCGCTTGTACGTCTCGTGCACGCGACAGTGACAGGTGGCGACCTGGCGGGACAAACAGTTGGTCAGGTCACTACAGATAATTTATTTTCCACAATTAAAACTTAAAATATATAAAAATGGAGCTTTTGGTTCTTCAGAATCCGACATTCACATACTGTTCAATTAAGTGTTTAAATCTTACACACTTAAAAGTATGCAATTGTCATTTAAACACTTGCAAGTGTGCAGCTCACTTTTGTGCACTTGCAAGTGTGCAAATCGATAGTTCTGCAGTTGTAAGTGTTTAAATCCTCAATTGCACACCTTCGCAGCATTGTACACCCTCGGCTAAGAAAGTGTGCAAATTAGGATTTTTAACACTTACAAGTGCACAAGTAGTATCGATTTGCACACTTGCAAGTGTACAAAACCGAGTAGCACACTTGCAAGGGTTTAAAATGACAACTGCACACTTTTAAGAGTGAAAGGTTTAAACAGTTTATTTAACAGTGCAGACATCAAGAAAATTATTTTACGTCTTTAGAAAAATATATAATACATAATTTTCATTTTATATTTTTATTTATTTTCTTTGCAAGTTGACACTGACCGTGACCACGGCGATGAGCAGCGCGCAGCAGAGGGTGGCGGCCGCCACGTTGAGGGGTCGCAGGTGGAAGCGCAGCTCGGGCCCCGCGCGCTCCTCCGTCATGGCGGCCAGCTCCGCGCGTGCAGACCCCACCGGGATCTCCTCCAGGATGGCCTCCTCTGTGAGCGCGACACACACGGCGTTTTAAAGCAAACAACATTCGCAGAGAGAGAGAGAGAGAGAGAGAGAGAGAGAGAGAGAGAGAGAGAGAGAGAGAGAGAGAGAGAGAGGATGTACCGAGGAGTAAAATGGTCTGTGGGTGGCACTACTTCCAGCTGCATGGCGTGTCATACCACAAGAACACACCCCAGGGCTGACATGAGGGTGATTTGGAAAAGAGGATGATGCTTGAAGCTTTTCTGTTACTCTGCCTTACTGGGTAACCAACAACACGGCCGCACAGAAAGCAATCGTGCCTCGGGGGAAGGCCCAGAGTCCCATAGGGACTTTGGAAGTGCGTGAGAAGCACTGCCCTACGGCCAGGCCCCGGCCCGGGTCCCGGCCCCGACGACCCACCCCAAGCAAACAAAAAACTACCATTTAAATTTCGGTATCACAATATATGTGTGATTTCGTTTATTACGTTTTACATAGCATTATTTCTATTTTTAAATAAGAGTGAAGCTTTCACTCTTCATTTAAAAAGTACGGTAACGTTTAATATAAGCTTGTGGCTGTGTACTTACCGACTATATAGCGCGTGCGAAAAGTGCAGCGCAAGCGAAAAAGGCAGCAGCAACAGCAGCAGAACAAACAAAAATGTACATGTACTCATCATCGAAAAACCCTTTTAGTACGAAAAAGCTAAGACACTCTGCGTGTTCTGTTTCAGTTTTATAAGGTGGAAATAGCAGCGGGCGGGTGAGCCAGTGGGTCGGCAGGTCAGCTCAGCTCCACTCGGACCTGCAAACAATCTCACACGTGGAGGAGGAGGGCCGCTGTGTGCGCCCAGCTCAGCAGCACGCGCAACGTCTCCCTGCGCATCACGGCGCATGCAGAATGTGGCAACGGGAAGCCAAGCCCCACTAACAAGCTCAAGACAAGGTGCCCCGGTAGCCTCCCCTGTTGTGTTGAGACCGAAGTCCTTGCCTTTTTCATTTGGAAAAAAAGGAAAACAAAATGTTGATTTAAAAAAAAAAATATTTAGAGACAACAACCGGGAATTTTGCGAGGAATTCGATTATGTATCCAAAAATGTCATCGGTTTGCCCACAAAGAAAAAATTATTTAAAAAAAACAACACGAAAATATACACTTAAGCTCCTTTAAAACGGGTTTTACACCCCTGGAAAGGTAGGACATCGCACCCATTTGTTTTTCCAGTGCTTATATGACTCGACGCGAGCTATGGGGCCCTCGAATACACTGTTAAAAATTTATTGTGATTTCCCAGCCCTTCCTCGATACGAAACGATTGTGAAATCCCAACAAATCTCTGTAATCAAAAAAGAACCACTTTGCTACCTCAAAGTGAAATATTTTTTTCGGTCAGTCGACCATATTTTTTAAGCCAGTCTTCTTTAAATAAAGAGGACACAGTTGGAATTTTCTGAAGAGTTCTGACTAAAGTACTGAGGCCAGTTGGAATTTCCCTAAGAGTTCTGGTTAAAATACAGAGGACCAGTTATAATTTCCTGAAAGGTTTTCGTTTAAGTACAGAGGACAAATTTAATTTTCCGAAGAGATCTGGTTTAAATGCAGAGGACTGTTGTAATTTAACGACGAGTTCTGGCAACTTTTTTCACAATAGAGGTGCTGAGAATTTCGAACATTTTTTTAACAGTGTATGGCCGCAGCTTCTGATGCATGCGCGCGCGCAAATATCTCTCGGGGCCTAACGGCTCTCGGCTCTGAACGGAGCCTCGTCCCGCCTCGTCCCTTACCGTTGCAGGTGGTGCCCGTGTAGCCGGGGCGGCAGGCGCAGTAGAAGCCCCTGCCCGAGTTGTAGCAGGTGCCGCCGTGTCTGCACGGGCTGCTGGAGCAGGGCTGCAAACGGGAGCAAGGGGTCACGCTGTTGTCATTCCAGTTCGAGGTGAAGCAGTGGACGGAGCCGAGCCGAGCCGAGCCGAGCCTGAGCCTGAGCCTGCTCACCTTGGGCGGCGGAGGGGTGGGCTTGCAGTCGGGCGGAGAGGTGCCCGCGGGGCAGTTGCACGCCACCGTGTTCCCCAGGTCGACGCACTCCTGTCCGGCCCGGCACGACTTGTCATGGCACAGCGGAACCTGGAAAAAATGCAAAGATA
Organism: Frankliniella fusca; assembly: GCA_029379305.1. NCBI lineage: Eukaryota > Metazoa > Arthropoda > Insecta > Thysanoptera > Thripidae > Frankliniella > Frankliniella fusca. The sequence goes on from JAHWGI010000141.1 coordinate 50,747, forward strand.
AATAAAAAAATAACAAAATAAACGGAAAAAACGGTTTCTTTGAAACTTAATAACTTAAAAAAAAAAAAATATGAAAAAGGGCCCCGTTGCCTTTCTTGCTATAGCCGTTGATGTTGAAATCTCCCATGGCCCTGCACCACCACACCGCTGCCCCGCGCCCCGGCGCCCCGCGCAGGTAGGGGCAGAATGGTCGCCTGAAACGACTCTCCTAATTTATTGTCAGACCCTCTATTCCCCCCCCCCCCCCCTTTTTCCCCCGAGACTCGCTCTCCTCACTCGGTCCGTATGGCTATCAGTTCACGCCCCTCGCACCGCTTCCCTCCCCCCTCCCCTCCCTTCCCTTCCCTCCCCTCCCCTCCCTTCCCTCCCCTCCCTTCCATTCCCTCCCCTCCCCTCCCCTCCCCTCCCCTCCCCTCCCCTCCCTCCCCTCCCCTCCCTTGCCTCCACCCATCCCCCGAGCGTTCGCTATAATCTGGGCGCCCTTGCAAATCCCCCGGCCCGTCCCGGCCCGGACCCCGAATCTTCTCCACGCCCGGGCGCGGTCCTATTCGTAAGGCCGAGACCAACCCCCGCCTCACCCCACCTCTGCCCTGCCCCACCCCGCCCCGCCCCGCCCCGCCCCGCCCCGCCCCGCCGCGCTCGTGCCGTCCGGATTCGCGCTATCTAGCCGTAATCGGCGGCTCAGCACCAGTGCCCCGCCCCACCCCACCCCACCCCGCACCGCGGCCCGTGAGTCACTCATACATCAGCCTCCCCTCGCCTCGCCTCGCCTAGCTTCCTCTCACATGCACCCTCTCCCCATCTATATTTCCCTTTCACCCCCCCGCCTCCTTCGCGCGCCGTCTTCCTTTCCAGCCCCATCTTCACCTCTTCCGTTTCGGGATTTCTTCCTCCCCGTGAATATTCATACCATTATGGCCCAGTGGCCCTCCGCCCCGCCCCGCCCCGCCCCGACCCGCCCCGCCCCGCTTCGCCCCGCAGCCGCGAAGCACCCCCAGCCCCTCAGCCCTCAGCCGAGCCTACAGCGCGGGCATAGAGAGGTGTTGCCAGTTCCGCGGCCGCTTAGCTGATCCACGCTTATGAAGCCCCCTGCTCGTTTCGTTAGAACCACGCCCCCTAGATTCAGAACATCGTTTATTTGAAGTGCCCTCTCACTCACTCCTCGTGGCCGAGACGCGTGTGTGTGAAAAGGACGGAGATACGAAAGCGCTCCTCTGAATCTGACGGCTGTATTAACGGGCCCGAACACTCAAAACCCAAGTGTGCGAATATAAATGTCACACACACACTTATGGGAGAGGTGTGTCAACTTTCGTTTATACACTTAAAAAATAAAGGTGTAAAATTTTCCTTGGAGTGTCATTCATGGGCTTATTGATGGATCATCCGTATAGGGAAACGGAATTCACACACCCAAATGAGTTTGCCCCACCTTGTGCTCGCAGCGCTCGCCCGAGTAGCCCGGGCCGCACTTGCAGGTGAAGCCGTCGACCACGTCCACACAGTCGCCGCCGTTGAGGCAGGGCATGGAGCCGCACATACGGAACTGCATGTCGCACCGCTTGCCCGTGAATCCTACACGCACATCACAAAATACACTATTTCAATCGAAACGCGCACTTAATTTTTATTTCCTCGTAAATACGTAAAATCTCGATACCATATTTGAGATTTTTAATTTAAAAGAAAGGTTTCCAAATAAAAAAATAGTAAAAAAAATATTTAAAATCTATATTTTTTCTTAGTGAACTCTACCCTCTAAAGATGACCTGTGCAAATTTAGAAGCCTCTGGGACCAACCCTTACCCTATAAAAAATTTGCCCAAAGTCAAAATTTATCAAAATGTCGGAAAACCCATTTTGCCCATATCTCTTGAACCGTGCGACCTAGGAGGCTAAAATTTTGGCTCTAAACGTTTTTAGTGATAGGAAACATGCCCTCAATTTTTAGTTCAAATCGGTGACTACGATGTCAACTCACCTACCCTTTCGTATGGAATCACCCAGTAGAAACAAAGTACAAAAATATTTCTGACATTTTTAAACAGGACCCCATCACCACATACAGGCTTGTTTGAAACGGAATTTCGCGTTGATTACGAAAACTAAGTCTGGAAACTCAATTTTATTCCATAGGACAAAATATTTCTGAAAAACATAATGCCTTTGGAGCTTTAGAATGGCCTTTAAAGATTGCATATTCTCCTGCCTTTGTTTTACCAGAGTACAGTTTGGATTCCCAAGTGTGGAGCATACCTGGCTGGCAGTAGCAGGCGACCTGGCCGCCCTTGCTGACGCACAGGCCGTACTTGCAGGGCGACGGCACGCAGGGCGAGGTGGCGGGGGCGGCGGCGGCAGCGGCGGCGGCGGCGGGGGCGGGCAGCTCGCACTGCACGCCGTGGAAGCCGGGCGGGCACGAGCACCACCACTGCGTGCCGTTGAGCGCGCTGCGCCGGCACGAGCCGCCGTTGCGGCAGGGCTCAGAGTCGCAAGGGTCCGTCACCACCTCGCAGCGGTCGCCGGTGAAGCCTGGCGCACCAGAGAAACCATCAGACAGCAGCACGGCTGGGACCTGCTCTCCCTCGCACTCATGGGGCACCCCATAGCACCATATCTCTTAAAAACAAAACCTTACACGGGATTAAGTTTTTAGCTTTACCAGAAAATTTTCCGTCGTTTACAAGTACCGTACTGAACCTTCTACACGCAGTTAAAAATTTATTGTGATTTCCCAGCACTTCCTCGATACGGAACGATTATGAAATCCCAACATTTCTCTGTAATCAAAAAAGAACCATTTTGCTACCTCAAAGTGAAATATTTTGTCGGCAAGTCGACCATATTTTTTAATAAGCCAGTCTTCTTTGAATACAGAGGACAGTTGGAATTTCCTGAAGAGTTCTGACTAAAGTACAGAGGCCAGTTGTAATTTCCCTCAGAGTTCTGGTTAAAATACAGAGGACCAGCTATAATTTCCCGAAGAGTTTTGGTTTAAGTACAGAGGACAAATGTAATTTCCCGAAGAGTTCTGGTCTAAATACAGAGGACTGTTGTAATTTAACGAAGAGTTCTGGCATCTTTTTTTACAATAGAGGTGCTGTGAATTTCCAACATTTTTTTTAATGTGTACAAAAAAATCGTCACTAGTTGCCTGGAGGACGAACGGTTGACTGAAAACCGACAGGATTACTGAGACCTGCACACCCGTTGGTGAGAGTTGGGTCCCTCTCGTCTCCCCGACCACTGGCCCGCGCGCGCCCGAGCTACCCTTTTACTGCCCCGATTTACAGCCGGTCGCGCGCGCATTCTTTACGGCTAATTTTATTGGCGAATTTTACGCGCCAACCCTCTCGCTGCAACTGGGGGTAGGTGCTGACGTGCCGGGTCGACGTGTGCTCGCGCGATGTCTGTGTGTGTGTGTGTGTGTGTGTGTGTGTGTGTGTGTGTGAGCGTGGCTTTCACTTCACTCGCAGGCAACTGCTGGCAGGGAAGCGGAGAGTGAAAGACGAGAGAGAAGATGGGCTTTGCGCGGACGACGCGTCGTGCGAGGGGGGATCACTTACGCAAGATGTGTACAATGTTTGTTTTTAGCAGATGATACCTTTACTTTCTTTACTATAGAACAGTACAAGACACTAAGGTGTCAGCTAGCTTGTACTCTCGAGTCCAGAAACCAATTGCAACTATACAATAATATAGGGTGGCGCTGGTAGGGGGGGCCCCCATGACCGCCTGACGCGCAGTCTGCGCGGAACAATGGCACCTCCTCCTCGCCTTCGCGCGCAGCGTGTAACACTAACAGCTCCTCCCTGCCAGCGACGGCTTCGGTCCGCCACGCCGCCGGTGAACCCCCCCTCCCCCCCTTCCCTCCCAACCCCGCAGGCACGCGGCGCGGCGCTGCTGGCGTCGTTCGTCGTTTACATCGTGTGCGTTCACACACAAATTTTCGCACCTCATAGCAATTTCTCTTGCGGTATCATCTGCTATCAATACCAATCTTGATTGATATTTTTTTTTTAGAATTTTGATTTTTAGCAGATGATATTTTTCTAATTTTGTGTTTTGTTTTTTCTTTAAATTCTTCAAGCAAAATTTCAATTTTTGATACTTTTTGATCTTTTTCCATCTATTTCTGACATTTTCCAAATTTTCTTTCAGTTTTTTTGTTGATTAGTTCTCGATATTTCAGATTTTTTTTTTATCTTTCTTCTTGATTTTTTTTTTACAATTTTTAATTGATCTTTTAGGGCCGTACAAAGGTTTTTCAAAGTGAGCCCCCCCCCCCCACCTCTCTCTCTCTCTCTCAGACGCGTACGGAGGACGCTTCTAGGAGGACGCGGGCACGAGGAGGACGGGGCAGGCAGGCAGCGGGAGTCCCCACAGCACACACCGGGGACCGGAGGAGGTGTGAGGAGTATAGGCGCGGGGCGGGGCGGGGCGGGGCGGGGTGGGGCGGGGTGGGGTGGGGCGGGGCGGGGCGGGGCGGGGTGGATACCGAACGGCGCGCGGAATCACTCGGCCGCGAAACCGCATACGAGCGACGCCATAACGCTCCAAACCGCCCCTCCCTGCTCCGCCAAACTTCTCTCTCTCTCTCTCTCTCTCTCTCTCTCTCTCTCTCTCTCTCTCTCTCTCTCTCTCTCTCTCTCTCTCGCGCGCGCATGGAGGGCAGTAAAACTGGAGCTCTCCGCGCGCCACAGCAGCGCGCGTGGCAGGCGGCATTGACATCATCGGCAACAAACAAGAACAACTTCAACAAGAACAACAGTTTGGATCCGCCGGGCCGAGCGCTACGCCACGCCACGCCGCGCGCCGCCAAGCATACCTCGTCTCCAATTTCACAGCGCGTTAGGTCGACCCCACGTGTGTATGCAGAACCTAACCTCTCCTACCCTCCGCCCTTTTGCCGTCCCTGCCCTGCCTGCCTGCCTGAACCTCTATCATTCCCTGCCCCGCCCTGCAGGCGCCCCAGTGAACTTGGGTGTCTCCAGCGACCTCGAGCCCCTCCCCTCCCCGCCCCGACACCGCCCTACCCTGCCCCTTCCTGCCACCCGCTCAAACAAACGCGGCAGCGGTATATGGACTCGCAGAGATGCTTTGTTTCTGTACCAAGTAGTTCCAAAATAAAAGCGAAAAATGTTGAAAGAAAAGCATGAAATGGTCAAAACTAATAAAAATTTTCATGCTCAGAGAAGGTTTTCTTTTTCTTTTTAGTCTACGTTTTAACCGCGTTGCACTTGAATGTTTATCAAAAAAAAAATTTCCATTATTTTTTGATGGAAACTGTCCTTTAAATGATCTTTCCCGATGCCAAAGTCTTATCTGCTGGGAATCTTTTTTTAAGTGAAATGTGCCTGGATGAACTGCCATATGTATTTGTTGGCCTCGTCAGCACACGCGGAATAATAGCCAAGTATGTGAGTGTTCCACACTTGTAGTGTAGGCGAGGCGGGTGTAGCACGGTGTACACAGGCCGGTCCCGATACAACCGACATCGCCCGGGCCGGGCCCCGGGCCGACTCTGCCCGTCGCTGCTACACCTCTTGGCATAACAGCGCCCTGGGGACAACCCCCTCCGACCCTATCCGACCCCACCCCAACCCCACCTCCTGCAGCAGCAGCAGCAGCTGATAACTCAGCGAGGTGGGGCGGGGCGGCTCGAGGGGAGCTCCACCCGGCCTGACCTGACAGGAAACGCCGGCAGCGCGGCGACAGCCCTCCCGACCTCACGCAACAAACCGCAGCGCGCGCGGGGCGCCATAGCGCGCCTCCGAGTCTCGTCTCGTCGCACACTTGTATAGGCGTGACAATTTAGCATTATTCGCACTCCTCAACACTCAGAAATAAACGAGGGAGCCATCATCACTCGGTTGAGGAGCGTACACACGATTACAGATTACCCGCGATTACCAACAGTTTTCGGTAAAATCTTCGAAGAGACTTAGAAATTTATGTCATTATTTGCACATTTTAACGAGGGAAAACCCGAAACAGCTTGAAAGACAACAAAACAAGAAATCTGGGGGATAAGATTACCAGTAATTATCGAAGGAACTGTACACAAGATTACCAGAGTGGTGGACCCCTCGGAGATAAACCCAAGTGTGTGAAACTCGTACATTTGTAGGAGTGTGAATTGTCCCTCAAAGTGTGTCAAATTGATAGGGTACTGACCGTAGGGGCAGAGGCAGGAGAACTGGGTGTCCTCGTGTCCCTGGCTCACGTCCAGGCAGATGCCCTGGTTGAGGCAGGGCGACGGCAGGCAGGCGTCTCGCTCCTCGCAGTGCGGCCCCAGGTACCCTGGGCAGCACTGGCACTCAAAGCCCTCCTGCAGAAAAAAGAAAAAAAATTAAATTAAATCTCAGAAAAACAAATCAAATGCTTTCTTTAAATAAAAAATTTAAAAAGTGGTGAACTCGGCTGTGGACTGCACTACGCATTCATTCCAGTACGTTGTTGTGACCTACCCCCCCCCCCCCGCCCCCCCTCTTTGCCCTGCCCGAACACCTCCACCTCCATCCCACAGGAGGGCCACTCCTCCCAGCAAAATGATTCATTGGCTCACGAATAATGTAAATGCACTGGCGCAAGGCCCCATTGACACCCCCTCGCGCCCCTACCCCTACGCGGCTGTACCCCGCCCCTCCCCTCCGCAGCCGCCTCCACCACTGCAACGCCGGCATGGTTGACACCCCCCTCCCCCTTATCACCTCCCTGTACCCCTGATCCTACAGCTAGCTACTCCCCGCGCCGCGCCACGCCCATCACCCCCAGCCACTGCATCACCGCGGCACTGTTTCAGGTTGATGAATTATTGGAGGGAACGCGGTCAGCACTTCCCCTGGCAGTACGATTCCAGCCCCTCCCCCCTCTCTCCCCTCCCCATCCCCCTGCACTTTCCGCCCCTTTCTGATTCCCCCACGGCCATGGGAACCCCCGCGGCCGCTGGAGATAGGGACCCGCGGGCGGCGGCGGCCCCGGCGGCCCCGGCAGCCCCGGCCAGCCGCGCAGCTGCCACTGATGTTCCCGGCAGAAATCAGAACCGGAAGTAGCAGGGGCGGGAGGAAGCAATATGGTGGAGGAGAGGGGTGCGGGTGCGGGCGGAAGGCGAGGAAGGAAATGGCGAGAGCAAGAATAGGGAGGGTATTGAAAGCAGGCGTTCACCACCCTCTCTCTCTCTCTCTCTCTCTCTCTCTCTCTCTCTCTCTCTCTCTCTCTCTCTCTCTCTCTCTCTCTCTCTCCCTCTCTCTCCCTCTCTCTCTCTCTCTCTCTCTCTCTCTCTCTCTCTCTCTCTCTCTCTCTCTCTCTCTCTCTCTCTCTCTCTCTCTCTCTCTCTCTCTCTCCAGTCAGGCAGCAGGCCACGCCGCTGGCGCGGATCGCATGATTCTCCGCAGCCCGCAGAACCCACCGCCAACTTGCCGACAACATTCCTACGCAAACCCCTCAGCGGACCGCCGACAGGCCGTACAACAACTATCAGCCCCGCTCAGCCGACGCTCAGCCGACGCTCAGCCGACGCTCAGCTGACGCTCAGTGGCAAAGCTCGGCTCAAATAGGTCGAGTGGGAGCGGGAGTAGGGCTAGCAAGCCTCATTATACTCTCAGATGGTATTAATCAGAACAACATCCCCCCCCCTCTCTTCCCTCTCGCCCCTGACACCAAAACTCTATACACATACCCTCGTCCAGCCATGAGCTGAACGAAACAGTAAGGGGAGAGAAGGGAAAGAGTGGCGGAAGAGGGGAGGAGTTAGTAGGAGCTGATTGGGGGCTTGTAAACATTTAAAACGTGTCTGCTAATTTCGGCGCTTTCAGAGAGTAAACATTCTTCGCGTAGTTTGGAGACGTGATGAAACGGCACCTGCAAGAAGACCCAAATTGGGTTGGACGGTGATCGGATGCAGGAAAACTTAATTTCTGATCAACCAAAAATAAACAAAAAACAAACAAACAAATAAATAATTAAATGAATAAATAAATAAATAAATAAATAAATAAATAAATAAATAAATAGATAAATAAATAAATAGATAAATAAATATGAAAAATAAATAAACACGTAGGGAAAATAAAAAAGCTACATCAATATTGGATTATATTGCTACGGTGACATCGTATCGTAATCTCTCTAGGATGCGTTTAGTGCGGCAATGCACATGTAATGTCGGCAGGCCAGCGCGAACGCAGTGCGCGAGAACAAACCGCCCGGCAGGATAGGCAGACCCGGCCGTCAGAGAGGAGCTGCGGGCCTGCCTACCCTGCGGGGGGCTCCAGCCAAAGATGACGGACAGAGAGGGGACTGGGGGGGGGGGGGGGGGGGGGGGGGTAACGATACACGGAACCCCCGCGCGGAGTGCCAGTGCCTCTCCAGCCAACCTGCCAGATCCACCTGACGCCAGACGCGGGCCCGCTCGATCCTGCCGATGGCGCTGGACGCAGCAGAGAGCTGACTGCGAGAGAGACAGAGAAAGAGAGAGAGAGAGAGAGAGCGAGTGTGTGAGAGTGAGAAAGGAAGAGAGACGGATAGACGGGCGGGTGTAGAATAGACAAGACAGCGCAGCAGTTACGGGGCCCGTCCCGTCGTCACGGGCCTTGCCTCCTCCGTCTCTATCCTCTTCGTTTACTCAACACCATTTCTCTCTCTCTCTCTCTCTCTCTCTCTCTCTCTCTCTCTCTCTCTCTCTCTCTCTCTCTCTCTCTCTCTCTCTCTCTCTCTCACACACACACACACACACACACACACACACACCCTACTCCTTTCCGCTCTCTTGCGCACCGCCAGCCAGCGACAAAAGAGAGCGCGCCAGCGCGAAGAGGAAATACGTCTTTGCCCGGTTAATAGCACTCGATGGCCTCTCTCGGCCTGGGGAGTGAGTGAGCGCGGAGAGAGAGGGAGGGACAGAGGGAGAGAAAGGAAACATGGCAGAAATAGAGGCAGTTTTGAAGACGAGGCAAAGGGCCCAGGGCCCCGCCAGGGCCCATGCCTGCCAAAGTACTACGTCCGCCTCCACAGCCGGTATAGATCATATTGTTTTCCGTCTCGTTTACCACATCGGTGTCTCCCCTTGCGCGCGCGCGCACACACGCAAACACACACGAATAAATACACAAACACACACACACACACACACCAGCACGCGCTCACAGAGCAGTATAGCCTGACATGCCGCCGCTCGTATCAGTCCGAGCCGATCTCCCTCTTCTACCCCCCCCCCCCCCTCTCTCTCTCCCACTCTCAACCCTCCTCTCCCCTCTCCTTCCATCTCCCATCCCCTCACTTACATACGCGCACAACACAGAGGAACTCCTATGAGGATAAAGAACGCGACGAAAACAGGGATGCTGCACTACTTTTACGATTTTTTTTTTTTTTTTTAATATATTTTAAATTTTCTTCCCCCGAGCAAGCCCCTTTTCAAGGGTGGTCTCCAGCTCGTGGTTGTATTAACAGACTGAGACCGCCCGTCCGCAGGTCTATAACACTCCTGTGAGTGTGACCGCTCGGCTCGAGGGATGAATAGGGTATTCCGCTGGAACGAAACCGGAACCGAAAGAGGAAAAGCACGACCGTCGGCTCTGTTTCCTCCTTCGCGCTCATTGGCTGATCTCTACAGTGACGTCACCGTTGACCAATCAGGGCCCAGGAGGAAACAGATCTGTCGGTCGCGCTTTTCTTATTGGCTGAGCTAAATTTAAATTCAAATTTAAATTTAAATGCTCAGCCCTGTCAGCATGCGCCATGGGGCGGCCGGGGCGAGCCGTGATGTGAGACGTGAGATGTGGAAACATCAGTGTTGCCATCGTAACTTGGTTTGAGAAAACAACTTAGTGATAATCGACTAATCGAAATCTGTATTATTAACTGTTAACCCAAGGGGTCGTCAACTCTGATATTCCTCCGTACACGAAACTGATATTACCCAGATATTACTTCAATATTACCGATATTACCTTCATATTACATCAATATTACCCATACTTTTGCCAATATTACATCAATATTACCCATATTACCAACAATATTACAATATTACCCTAATATTACTATGATATTACTGATAATACCAATATTCCTCCGTACACGGCTAAAGGCAGTTGACGACCCCTCGTGTTAACCTTAGCGCGCCGCAGGCCAAGGTAGACGCACTTTTAGCTTCAGCTTTTCACGGTTTTAACGTGCGTCTACCTTGTTTAGGTTCCGGTTTCGTTCCAGCGGAATACCCTATTCCCTCCGCCCGTCCCAACATTACACCCGACGCGGCGCAGCGCAGCGCAGCAGCAGCAGCATCCAGCCATGTGGCCCCGGCGGTGCCCGGCGGCGCCGACCGCATCGCACACATTCACATTTGGAATGCGCGTTAACATTCATATTCGTTTGTGGCGTCGGCCTGCTGCTGCCGCTCTGCGGGGGGCTGAAGCCGCGCAGAGAGAGAGGGTAGGGTGTGGTGGGGCGTGGCGGGGCGTGGCGGGGCGGGGCGGGGCGTGGCGGGGCGTGGCGGGGCGTGGCGGGGCGTGGCGGGGGCGTGGCGGGGCCTGGCGGGGCGTGGCGGGGCGGGGCGGGGCGTGGCGGGGCGTGGTGGGGCGGGGCGTGGCGGGGCGTGGCGGGGCGTGGCGGGGCCTGGCGGGGCCTGGCGGGGCGTGGCGGGGCGTCGCGGGGCGTGGCGGGGCGGGGCGGGGCGTGGCGGGGCGTGGTGGGGCGGGGCGTGGCGGGGCGTGGCGGGGCGTGGCGGGGCGTGGCGGGGCCTGGCGGGGCCTGGCGGGGCCTGGCGGGGCCTGGCGGGGCGTGGCGGGGCGTCGCGGGGCGTGGCGGGGCGGGGCGTGGCGGGGCGTGGTGTGGCGGGGCGTGGTGTGGCGGGGCGTGGCGGGGCGGGGCGTAGCGTCTCTACTTCGTCACAATCACGAATGCAAAACCAAGGCGTTCCAAAGGGAGCCCAGCCCAGCCCGCCTCACCCCGCCTCACCCCGCCGCACCTCACTCAGCCGAGCCGTTCCCACGAGGTCATACACCCTCCTCCTCTCCCTGCCGCCTGTAAAGCATTAGTTCGCCGCGGCACACGGTAGCAGTACCCTGTTATACATCGGGCTGATATTTGTGGTGCCCGGTGGCGGGGCGGGGCGGGGCGGGGCGGGGGAAACGGGAGGCAGGAGGAGTGGGGCAACCCTACTATACGGCCGCACTGTTTTCCATAAGTAAACATATCCAGTTCGCCCCGCCCCGCCTCACCCCACCCCACCTTGCCCTCGGGCACAGAACCGGTACATGCCAGCGCCGCCGGGGTACAGAATCCAAAACAACATAGCGGCATTCCTGCTGGAAAAAGGAAAAGAGGAAAAAACATTTAGGAAGTCCTCGCTGTCGTTGCCCTTAGCCGCTACGCCCCCGGCAGGACACAACAGGAGAGAGCCAGTCATGCAGGCCTGCTGGGACCAACTGCGCCCGCCCCACCCCACCCCGCCCCACCCCACCCCACCCCACCCCACCCCGCCCCCGGCGGGACAGGGCACCTGCTGGGCACAGCGGAGATAGTACCACAACCATAGCACAACCATGCTGCTCGCCTGGCTATGGGGCCCGTAACACACCAACACAAACACGCGCGCACACACCAACACACGTGTGAGTCGTACCGGTGGAGGCACATGGCGAAATCACACACACATACATACACCGGGGTCCTCACAAACGCACACTCACGTGACCGTTGCCTGTATTCGAGACCGCAATTTGACCGCTTCCAGAGGTACGGGGGACAACACACACACACACACACACACACACACACAGCAAACAGCGTGGCGGGGTGAACGGGAGGGGTGCACCGAGCGCTGTGCTGCGCCTTGCCCTGCAGGAAAAGGGTGGACCAACAGAGAAGGGATCAGTTTAAGGCAGAGAGCAAACAGGACGGCCCGCCCCGCCGCCGCCCCGCCGCCCTACCCGCGCCCTACGCCCCGCCCACCGCCGGGCATGGCCTGGAAGGGTTTTGATATCGCGCGTGAAAAGACTTATTCACCGACGTGGTCGTTGTCTCCGCCGGGCCACCCCCGACCCCGTGCCCCACACACCACCAATGGCGGCAGCGCCCTCCCCAAACCGGCCCCGCGCCGCCCCCGCGCTGCCCCCGCGCCGTATGGCTTCGTGGGAGTGTGTTTTCTTATACGGGCGTGCGTGGCGGGCCGGGCCGGGCAGGGAGGGAGGGGCCGGAGGCCTTCCTCATGGTCGAGATAGCACTGGCTCAGCGGGGAGCTGCTGCACGGGTTGGGCTCGCGGGCGGGGCAGTAGGGCTGAGAGAGAGATAGAATATAAGCAGAGCAGGGGGATCCGGGATAGAGGGCAGGGCAGGGCAGGCCGCGCGGGGCGGGGAGGGGCGGGCAGGGGAGGTAAGAGCAGACTTGATGTTTGCGTGCGAGTTTGCCACGACTGCGCAGGGTGCCATCACCCTGGCGGCGCCGGGGCGACCCTCACCCGCCCCGCCCCGCCCAGCCCAGCCTCCAGGCCTCCGCAGCTCCAGGAGATCAAGTTGCAGCATCACGACAAACTCCAGCGTGGGAGAAGATACGCGCGGCGGGGCAGGTGGGGCGGGGCGGGGCAGATGGGGCGGGGCGGGGCGCGGCAGGTGGGGGCCAGACGGCAGGGCCGAGCAGGGCAGGGGCCACCGGTGTGGGTTCAGCAAGGGGAAGAACTCTGGGCGTGACGCGCCACAGGACGGGACGGGACATATAAACCAAAAATTCCCGGAAAAGTAAAAGAAATAAATATAAAACGCAACCAGCTCTCTCTGCATGTCCTTTTTTCAGGTCGGTGTGCGGCGTGATTTCGATGGAGGGTAGTGACAATGGCCAAAGCGCCGGCCAGGCAGGCAGATGCTTCAGGTGCTGCAGGTGTTGCAGGTGTGGCAAGTGTTTCAGGAGCTGTAGGGTGTGACAGGTGTTTCAGGAGCTGCAAGGTGCCGGAGGTGCTGCAGGTACAGCGTGTGCTGCAGGTGCTGCAGGTGCTGCAGGTGCTACAGGGGAGCAGGTGCGGCTGGGACACAGCACAGGATGGGATGGTTTCCACGACACGTCTCCGGCTGCAAGCACCGCTGCCTTGCAGCAGTGTCATGCGCATCGTGTGCGTCCTCAAAGGCGCTGAGGAAACACAAAGGCGCTGGCTGGGGGAAGCACATGAAGGGGAGCATCAGCTGATACCCGACACGACACGGCACGGCACGGCACGGCACGGCACGGCACGGCACGAGACGACCCTACGCCCGGCCCGGCCCGGCAGTCACCCGAGGCGAGAAGACACCGGACGGCCCGGCCGGGCCCGGGGGAGTTCAGACCCTGTTTCTTTGAGACAACCTCCTTCATCGCCACCCTAACACTTGAGTCCTCTCCCTTCGCGCGCGCTCTCTCTCTCTCCCTCTCTCTCTCTCTCTCTCTCTCTCTCTCTCTCTCTCTCTCTCTCTCTCTCTCTCTCTCTCTCTCTCTCTCTCTGCTCCCACCCTCTCTCAAAGTCACACTCTCGCCCTCCCTTTGCGTGGCGCTAAAAGGGTGTAACATGTCTCGCTCGGCGTAGGAGTATGATCCCTTTGGAGAGCATCCCTTACCACCAGTGTTTCCTGAAAAGAAGGACAAGGACGGAGAGTAAAGCTTGACGCATATTTGCGCCTGCCAACTAGGCAACATCTTGAGCACGGATGCGTGCATCTTGCCTGGCTGGCAGGCAGACTTCAGTAACCTTTTTCTACGCTGTGATTTTATCAACTCGCAGCGCCTGTATTCTACCAACGTTGTCCTTTTTAACCGGGACAGACACAACCCGGACAAACCGAGCTCCTGACGAGGGGTCCCCAACAAGGTTTGAGCGCGTACACCGGCCGCCCGGAAAACTGGAAACTCCGGGAAGACCATCAGGAAGGCCACAGAAAACCGAAGAAGACCAATAAAAAACAGGCCACAGATGGTAAGAGAAAACAGAAAAATATCAGGGAAGACCGGAAAAACTTGAGGGAAGACCGAGAAATTTTAAGGCATAGCCTAAGATGTAAGGGCAAAATGGAAATGAGGGAAAACCACAGAAAACGCTAGAAAGCCTTCAGAAGATCCTGGAAAACCAGATATTGGGAAAACCAATAAAAAGTTGGGAAGACTGGGTGGAAAAATAAGAGGAAAACCTAGGAAAACCAGGAAGCCCACAGTATTGTACACCGGCAGACCGTACTTGCGGGCCCCTCAGCTCCAGAACAAGGCGTACACGGCGTTGTGCATTGACGAAAGAGCAGAACAGACGAGGTATCATATAAGGAAAAAACAAAAAAAGTACAAGTCCGAGCCGCAGCAGCGTGGGCGCGGGAGACAGCGTGTCAAACTTCCACCGCGATGCCAAATCGGTTCGTATGAATTCAATTCCACGGCAGCAGAACAGTATCCCCCACGGTGTCTCGCATCGGCACTCTAACTTACCCTTTTGCCTCACCTTTGCCAACCCCCGCCCCGCCCCGCCCCGCCCCGCCCCGCCTGCAGTGGCGGTACCTGTGCGGCCTATTCCCGTGGCGTCCTCCGCCTCCCGGTGGCTCTGCCCCTGTCCCCTCGCCCTGGCCCCGCCGCCGACCTCGGCCCGCCTGTCCCCAACTCTTTCAAAATGCAAAACAGCGAATCACGAATTCCGCTCGCGCGCCGCTCCCCTCTCTACCCCCCCCCCTCCCCTCAACGCCCCCTTTACGGTCCGTCCAGGAGACTCGGGTGGACTCTCGCGCCCCCTCAGTGTACGCGGAGAGGCAGCCGGGTGCTCCGGGCGGCAGAGGGGGGGGGGGGTATCTTCATACACTGTTGTAAAACTTTAAAACCAAGTATATTACACGACTAATCGAGTCTCAAACGTGTTGACTCACAGCTTCGGTCTCCCCCTCTCTCTCTCTCTCTCTCTCTCTCTCTCTCTCTCTCTCTCTCTCTCTCTCTCTCTCTCTCTCTCAGACTCAACGCGACGACGGACCCCTCGCGTGCGGCTCAGGAAGTCTGCCGTGCAAAGCCAATGGGGCAGAGTGAGAGAATGAGGAGAAAAGGCAAGAGAGGGAGAGGGAGAGGGCGAAACAGAGAGAGAGAGAGGCTGAGAGAGGCTAGTATAGTTGAAGAAAGTCGCGCGGAGCAGCAATAACGGCGTGCACCAGGCCAAGGCGTCGGGTAACGGCCAATGCGCCCCCGCCATAGTGGTGCACGGGTGGACGCCTACACCCCTTTACTACCGCAACGGCCTGCCTTTCTCCCTCACACTCTCCACCATAGGTTGGCCCAGTGCGTTTCGTGCCTCCCTCTCCCTCTCTCTCCCTCTCTCTTCTCTTTCTTCTCTTTTCTTCTCTTTTCTTCTCTTTCTTCTCTTTCTTCTCTCTCTCTCTCTCTCTCTCTCTCTCTCTCTCTCCTCTTCTCTTCTCTTCTCTTCTCTTCTCTTCTCTCTCTCTCTCTCTCTCTCTCTCTCTCTCTCTCTCTCTCTCTCTCTCTCTCTCCCTCTCTCTCTCACCTCACCGTCACTAATAAAGAACCCCCGCCAGCAACAGCTGCACCACCATCCTACTTTCGCCAAATTGGGGGTCCGGGTGGGGCAGGGTGCACTACAACCGCCATCAGGACACGCCCCGTGTACAACGAGAACAGTGATGAAAAAGTATATAAAAAGGAAAATCGAGAGTTAAAACTCGAGTGCAGTACTACACTGAAAATTAAGAGAATACTGGCTCTGCAGAAAAATGCAAAAAAAAGACATATTGTCTTGCAGGGAATGTAAAAAGTAAGACTCGTTGTGTTCGGCGGTTAAATGTGTAGGACATCCGATACTTTGGGACACGACAGATCTCACACTTTTTACTGTAAGACACTTTGGCCTCCCTTTAATTTGATTTTTTACTGCAACATTATTTTGCATGACGTTTTTCCACACGCTGGCCTCACTTTCACTTACCATGCTGTCCTTGGAGTAGCAGACGCCTTTCCCGGAACAGTCCTGGTTCTCGCCGCAGTTGTCCGACTTCATGAGCACATGCAGCCGCACGCACCGCCCCGGCGCCCAGCGCTCCGACAGAACTGTAGGCACACAACAGACAGCAGGGGGTCAGGCGAGGGGTCGACCACTTGAAATTTTCGTGTACATGGAAGATTTTCCACTTGGAATATCTGGAATATTTTTTGGAAAATCTGGAATATTTTTTGGAATATGTGGAATATTTTGGGAATATCGCGAATATGTTGGAATATTTGGAATAATTTGGGAAATATTTCATCGATTATTTCATTTTTATGTGCAATGGAAAGGGTGGCGTGAAAACATGGAAAATTTTTGCGGCAGTAAACCTCCCGAAGGAGGTTGCGGTTCCCGCCAGGCACAGGGCTTTAACCCCCTGTGGCAGCCAACTGCTTCGGTGTTCCATGGGAACCGGCGCTTTGCTGACTGCGATCCTATCGCGCAATTCGACAGATTTGATCCCCGTACCACCATTGGCCTACCCCTAGAGGTACGAGCGGTGTCAAGGGCGTTAGACTTCCAGATCCCAGTTTCAGAGGCCTTACCTCAGAGGGGTACGCGGGATTCGAACCCACAACCCCGAGTGCCGACACATAGCCAGAAACGGAAGCGACCCAACGCCCAGAGCCACCGAGCCAACGGCGGTGAGACGTGTTTCATTTCTACTTGACCTGCCCTGGAGCAGCTGCCAAAGGGAATGTCAAGCGGAAAAAACACTTTTCCGAGCGGGAGTCGAACTTGGGACCTCTCGGTTTGGTTTGGCGCGCTCTACCAACTGAGCCACGGCGCCTCGATGACTGTATTGTGCGACCGGTTCGAGTCGTATTTGCAGCATCCTGCAGCCTCCAGCCAGGAGGAAAGGACAAACACAACCGTACACTACACAACACTACATCTGTATGATGTAACCATCGTAGATTATGTTGGAATACCGGGAATAACTTACTGTTGGATTTAATAGAATCCGGAAAATCAGGAGTATGAGGAGCAGGAATATGTGGAATATTATTGGAATATGTCAGGAATATTTGGAAAACTTGGAATATTTTTGAATATTTGGAATATTTTAGAATATCTGGAATATGTTGGAATATCTGGAATATTTTTTGGAATGTTCGGAATATTATAGGAATATTTTTCAATGTGTACATGCAATATCCAAGTGGTCGACCCCTCGGGGTGAGGTGAACCGTTTGGAGCTGATAAGAAATTTCCGCGACCCATTTCGGCGACCGTTTTCCCTCGGTGGAGCAGGCGTCTTTTCTAATTTCGGCGGAAGATATAAATTTGCACGCACAGTTTGGGAGGCGGGGGCGGGCCAGCCAAACGGATACGACGACAGTACTGTTCTTTGTAATTGGACGGGGGACCCACGCGGCTAATTGAAGGTCCACAATATCAATAGGGACTCCGGGCGGGGACTCGGTGTGAAGGGGTGGCACGGGGCAGCAGGGCGCGGTGGGGCGGGGCGGGGCGGGGCGGGGCGGGGCGGGGCGGGGCGGGGCGGGGCGGGGCGGGGCGGGGCGGGGCGGGGCGGGGTGCTCCGTGCGAATGCATGCGGTGAGGCGAGGCTCGCGCTGCAGCGTCATCAAGGGCGTGGTGCCACGAAATTGCCTTGTAGTGGTGGGGTGGAGTGGGGAGGCACAGTGTAAATAAATGGGCAAAAACGCGAAAAAAATATTTTATGATTGGAAATGGTAGATTTGGTTGTTTTAAGATGTATCTGTCACGAAAAAAAAATCGCAGGCATTGTTCAAGGTCACAACCGGCCAAAAACGTCAAAAAGGGGTCAAATAACACGTAAATGGTCACATTTCACGAAAAATCCGAAGTTCCTCACCAGATAAAATTCTGGCGACCTCATGTTCGGATTCCTCGCAAAATACTGCACCAGAAACATGACTGGGATTTTGCCCCTTTTGAATTTAAGTGTGTACTTGAACAATGCCTGCGAATTTTTTTTCGTGAAAGATACATCTTAAAACAATTAAATCTATCATTTTCAATAATAATTTTTTTTTCACGTTTTTGCCCATTTTGTTACACTGTCACTCAAAATCTTCGAATCATAATTCTCGCCCCCATACGAGTGAGAATTTGAGGGAAATTTTTTTACTCTGGAGAGTAATAATTTTTTCCTCGACCTTTATAAGAAAGAATTTTGAGACCTCACCCTATATGAAAAGGATTTTGAGACCTCGCTCTAATAAAGTGAGAATTCGTGCTCAAATTCAGTGAGGTTAAGAAATCCTTACTCAACTAGAGCGAGGTTAAAAAAAAAATTCTAGCTCGGAAAGGAGTGAGGTTAAAAATTCTCACTCCAATTTAGCACGGAAAAGTGTCCTCTCCCACTTTGGGTGAGAAATTGGACTCCAGGGTTTGCAGTCCAGAGCCGCCGGACCGGACCGCACCTGCCTGCACATCGAGGTACAGGTGCAGAGCAAGAGAGACGGCACGCCCCGCAGCCCCGCGCGTGCCACAGGAGCGAGCGGTGCGAACAGCTCGCACATTCACGCCGTGGTGCGCGGGGTTCCCCGTCCCCGACCCGAGCCGTCCCGCGCCCCGCTCGCCCCGCCCCGTTTCGGCCTGACCTGACCCGCCGGGCTCTTGCTGCACACGGCCGTTTGTAGGGCAGAGTCCACTGTCACCGGCTCGACAGCCCGGGCGCCGCCCCGCCCCGCCCCGCCCCGCCCCGCCCCGCCCCTCTGCCGCGCCCCGCCTACCGGTCAGTCCGACTCGCGCGGTCGTTGGCGCAAGCACGCGTCGCGCCCGCGCCCGCCCGCGAGTGCATTCCAGCCCGGCTGACGGCAGAGCCGTGCGCGAACAGCTCACTAACATTTTCATATTACTTCATATTTTTGAAAGAATAAGACAGCGCTTCTCATCGGATACGAGTCGCGCGAGATCATGTGGTTGTCCTCCGTGGGACTGAAGCAGCGGCGGCAGCAGCCCCGTCGCCGGAGCGCTCGACTGCGGAGGGACGCGCTGAGCCCCGCGTGGCCACACTGTGGTCACGGTTCTAAGGATAACGCGACGGCAGACTCACGGGCAGTGCCGGCAGCGCCCCGCCGCCGCTTCACGCTGGCCACGAGTGCTGGCGCCGGTAGGCCTTGGCGTGCCGCCCCCAGTGCCGCCCCCAGTGCCGCCCCCATCGCCGCCCCCAGTGCCGCCCCCATCGCCGCCCCCAGTGCCGCCCCCATCGCCGCCCCCAGTGCCGCCCCCATTACCGCCCTCATCGCCGCCCCCAGTGCCGCCCCCATCACCGCCCCCGCCGCCGACCATCCCGATGAGTCCCAGGTGAGTCTCTCGCGGCGAGGAGGTCGGAGGGGAAGTAGAGAGGGGGAGGGGGGGGGGGCGATGAACAGCGCGCCGGCTAATTTCCTCCCGCAAAATTGTTGTTTGAAAAGCGCGCGCGCTTGCTGGCGTTGGGTGACAACGGCGAAAATTCCGTGCGCGAAATGAGCGCGCAAGTCTGATTAACAGTTATTTTGTACGATGATGGTGCTCGTCGCGCTCGAGCGAGAGAGCCAGAGTGCGAGAGTATACGGGAGTGACATAGGGCGAGTGTACGATAGAGTGAGACAGCGGGGGTCAGAGACAGCGATAGGGCGTGAGTAGAGGAGAACGAAAGCAAAGAAATTGTGAGCGGAGAGAAAAATCACTGCTTTGGGCGTTCAAAACCAAGCGCGCGCGCGCGCAACCAAGAAGAAGAAATAGTGGGACCGGCAGCACGAGAACGCCTCGCGGCTGCAGAGGGAAAGAGTTAGTGCGAGAGACACGCGCCGCAAGCCCAGCCCAGTGGCGCGGAGGAGAATAATGAAAAGAATTAAAAGAGGGAGGAGCAGGAGCCAGGCGTACAGCATCCCGGTCCATTTCCCTCCCGCAGACTGGGCAGGGCCGGGCGGGGCAGAGCCGTTCCTCTCGCTAACTGCATTACTGCAGCCGCTGCAGCCACACCGCGCCGCACAGCACGCGGACATGGATGGAGTGTGCTGCTGGTGGAGGACTCGCGAGAACATGGTACCGTCATGGGGAAAGAAAAAGAGGGGAAAAAAGAAGAAAAAAAATGCGGTTACAAGTGCGGCAGCTGAAGGGTACAATGAGTAGAGTAACGTAAAAAATAACTATTTATTTTCTTAGAAGGAAAAAAAGCACGTGTTTTTGCTTTCCAGTCATAATAATAACAAAAATAAAACTTTTCCACACCTTTTGAGGTTGCGTTATTCTCTCAAAGACAAAAGCCCCAGACACGCGCGCCGCATTCCTCACGGGGACACTAGCCTTGGATGTACCTTGCCCTTATCCAAGCACTAGCCAAGGGGACCGTCCTTGAGGTGCGATTAAAGACCGACTTTGGCGCTTTAGTAAGTGAAATAAGCCGCGTAGGAATTCTTTCTATTTTTATTTTTTTCCTCGTCAGAGACCGGCATTTTGGGGGTGCAGGACGCGTGCCCGAGCCGGGCGCTTACAGTAACCGGGGCAGGCGGCGCCTCAGACAATTGCATAATTACTTTTCGACGCGGAAGGAAAAGAAAAGTTTTGTGGCTGAGCGCGACAGACGCGAGGAACGTGGAGCGGGGGGCAGTGGAGAGAGGGTAGGGGGTGGGGGCGGGGGGTTACAGGGGGAGAGAAAGGCGACTGAAAGCTAAAAGCCTCCATCGCGCTTCTGGAGTGGCCAACTCGACAACTATAATAATTGTCAGCGCGAGGGGAGTGGAAATGGCAGATAGAATCGCAGAGAGTGGGGCGTCAGGGCGCGCGAGGAGAGAGAGGCAGGGAGGGAGAGAGGGGGAGAGACAGCGAAGGGGTGGTGTGGGGGGAGAGAGAGAGAGAGAGAGAGAGAGAGAGAGAGAGAGAGAGAGAGAGAGAGAGAGAGAGAGAGAGAGAGAGAGAGAGAGAGAGAGAGAGGCCCTGGTCGGTAAACAGGCCTTCGCCGATTACGTATACTACGTTATATTCGCAGCTCGAGAGCCTCAGCGCGAAAACAAAAACAAACGCGCGTTCGGGCAAGTCCATTCAGTGAAAACAGAGTTTCGAAACAATAAACAATAATAGTAGCGCGGAAATAATTCAACCGAGCTCTCCTACCGACAGCACAGTCCCTCCTTCGCCTCGCCCAATGCGGCCGGGGGTGCGCGGGGACGGCGCAGCAGGCCCTTAGCGGGACAAGGACTGAAGTCAACCTTGCGCGCTGGGAGTAGTCAAGCTGGAGAGAGAGAGAGAGAGAGAGAGAGAGAGAGAGAGAGAGAGAGAGAGAGAGAGAGAGAGAGAGAGAGAGAGAGAGAGAGAGAGTTGTCGTTACCGTGTTGTGGGTGACGGGCGCGGGCGGGACGGGACGGGGGAAGGGAAGGGCGAGCAGAAAGATGAAGCCGATGAAGCTTCCCGCCAAGCCCCGCCGGCCCCGCCCCACCAGGCCCCGCCCCGCCCCGCCACTTACGAACTGAGGTGCAAAACTTTGCAAATTAAAGTACGTCCGCGGCGCGGAGTGAAGTGAAGCACGCGCCCAGCTCCGACCGGGACCAATGGCCTTGCATGCTGTATGCCAGTAGACCGGAGCGCTACGCCGAGGGGAAACAACTCTGAATTTTGGTGTACAAATTTTGTTCCTTTTTGTAAATTTTCGGGAATTTTTGTGACACTTTGTTGATTTTTTTTCTGAATTTTTGCGTGAATTTCCCTGCACTGTGAAAAAATTGTTGTAAAAAAAAAAAACGAGAAACAAATTTACAGGTTTCGCTGGTAAATCCATGGTAAATCAGTAAACAGATTTTTCCTGTAGTTTGACGAAACTTTTGGTAGAATAACAAGAAAAATCGCGAAACAACAGATATAATTTGTCAAGTTACGGAATTCTTTTGGAAAGTTACGGAATATTTTTGTAAAGTTATAGTTTTTTTTGTAAATGAACACGAATAAAAAGTAAAATCAGTCAGGGCGTTTAACAAAATTCACAGATATTTCCTGTTTAATTTACGAAATGGTTTATTTTTTAACAGGTCTTGTGTATTTTAGTTTTCCAGAATTTTCCCGTATTTTCCAAAATCACGAGGTGCACAAAAATTTCAGTGGTCTTTCGCCCTCGGCTACGCTGGAGCAGCTGGAGCGATTCTCTTTTGCGCCCTCAGCAGTCTGACCCGCGGCGCCCCGCAGCCCACTCGATAGTACCTCTCTCTCACTCACTCCATAGCGCGCTGGTCGCCCGCCCGAAGCCAGCTCGATAGTCTCTCTCTCTCTCTCTCTCTCTCTCTCTCTCTCTCTCTCTCTCTCTCTCTCTCCAGCGCATTCGACACCAAATAACGGCGTGGCCAACGCAGCGGCGCTATCAAGGTTTCTGGAACAATACGGTTGAAACCCCCAACGTGACCCCGGGGCTGAACACGTGTATTTGTAGGAAAAAAAGTACGAAACATCAATTCTTGCGTATTATTCTTATTGTGTCCTTTTTATAAATACGTATATGTTCTGGTTTGAAACGTTTCATTTCTATGCGCTGGCGGCGGCACGGCGCGTTTTCCGCTGCGATCGACGTTATATCAACTTCCGCCTGTGTCGATATGAAAGTGGAGAACGAGGGGTGGAAGAGGGAGGTGGGGGGAGGAGGAGGGAGGAAGCGGGGGGTAGCGGGGGGAATAAGCGCGTAGCGAAGCAAAGGAAGGAGGGAGACAGACAGACAGACACACTGAACGACACTGAACGACACAGACAAACAGACAGACAGACAGACAGACAGACAGACAGACAGACAGACAGACAGACAGACAGACAGACAGACAGACAGACAGACAGACAGACAGAGGAAGACAGTTGCATAGCAGTGCATTTGCTGATAACGCTTGCCTTGCATGTTGTGGGAATAACTGCTGACCTGACGAGCTGAGCCCGAGCCCCGGGCCCCGGACTCGACCCGGGCCGGTGTAACAGGGAATCCTTACTCCCAGGGATACGTGCCCCCTGAGTACAAATTCCCTAGGGACATTGTACTCCCCCTCTCCAGGGAGTACACCATCCCTAAGGGATAATGTACTCCCCCCCCTCGAGGGGTGGGAGTACAATATCCCTAAGGGATTTTGTACTCCCCGGGGAGTACAAATTCCCTAGGGACTTTGTACTCCCCCCTCTCGATGGGGGGGAGTACATGGTCCCTAAGGGATTTTGTACTCCACGGTGAGTACAAATTCCCTAAGGGATAATGTACTCCCCCCTCTCGAGGGGGGGAGTACAAAGTCCCTAGGGAATTTGTACTCCCCTATATATGGGGAGTACAAAATCCCTAGGGAATTTGTACTCCCCTATATGTGGGGAGTACAAAATCCCTAGGGAATTTGTACTCCCCTAGGGGAGTACAATAACCCTAGGGATTTTGTACTCCCCCGAATATGCAAAAAGGGCACCGCACTTGAATTTTCAGCGTTGCCCGTGATAAAATGGATCTGTGCGCACCGTGTGCGCGACCTGTGCGTATGCGCCACTCGTGCGCGTGCGCATGCAGACTGTGCGACACTGTTAAAAAAATTACTGTATTTTTACGACAAATCATTATCTAATTTTTGAGGCGACAGGTGTCGTAAACTGCTTTTACAACAAGGATGTAAAATTACAACTTTTGTTTTAAAGCCAAAGAGACGGTCACTTCATACTTTAACAGTTCAGTTGTATTGAAGCTTTACGGGTGTACCTGTACAATTACAGCTTGAACGTCAAAATACGAATCAAGCTGTCAGACCACGAATTCAAAAGTAAAGGGTGCTCCCACAATGTCTTAACTTCATTTTGCTTCTCTTGGTCTTCAGTAGGTCTTCACTTTAATTTAAGTCAGTTTGACATCATCTTCTGAAATTAAAGTGAAGACCAAGTGATGCCAAGTGAAGCGAAAACATTTTGTGAGCACCCAAAATTGTTCCATCAATTGATCTTTTGTAACTTTGAAGTATTTTTTTTCTTATGGTATGAGTTCTGAGAGTATTGTCGAATAAGATGTTCCGCTTCCTACACATAAGTTTGATTTCTATGCATTGGGCTAAAATTACGACTTAGTCATCATTACATGATGGCACAATTATTTTACGGTTCATTAATTAAATTACGGGTCAGCTATATTTTTACAAGATATTATGAATTGTCAAATTACGACTCCAGCACCATAGCTTTGTTTTACAGGTTGAGTCGTATTTTTCCCACAAAAGCCGTACAATACCTAGTTGGCTGTAAAATTACAGTGGATTTTTAACAGTGGAGGCACGGGCGCGGCGGGTGCGAAACTCGTGCACATCGCGCGCCAAATGAGTGCAGAACTCGCGCGCGATGTGTGCGCAAGGTTTCTGTGTGTGCGCGACCTGTACGCCGCACGTGCGCGTGCGCAGACTGTGCGACACACGGAGACTATCTCTTTAAGAGGTGTTCGAACCGAGGGGTAAATAACTCCGAATTTTGATGTACACCACTAATTCAAAATTCTCACTAATTCAAACTAATTCACGCGAATTTAAAACTAATTCACGCGAATTCAAAACGAATTCACGCGAATTCAAAACGAATTCAAAACAAATTCAAGTCAATTCAAAACAAATTCAAGTAAATTCACAACGAATTCACAATAATTTCAAAAAACTTCGCAATAAATTCAAAAAATTCAAAGCTAATTCAAAACGAATTCAATTCAATTCAGACAAATTCAATTCAAATTCACGAAATTTGTACACACCGAATTCAGAGTTGTTTACTCCTCGGTTCGAACGAACGAATGAACGAACGAATGGCGAGACACGTGAATGACCGCAATAAAGGTATATTTACGCAAGGGATTGTAATTATCGTTAAATATTGATTTTTTTAAAGTCAAAAGACAGATTTCGAAATGAAATTCAAAAGCACGGAACCCGGATGCTACTTTTTTGTTTCTCCGCCACGGCTTCCCGTTTTACCTTTGCGGCATCATTTAATGTATTTCATTTCGACCAAGACTGGCTTTCGACTTCAAAAGTATCAATATTTAACCATAATTACAATCCTTTGCTTAAATATAGCTTTATTACGGCCATTCACGCGACCCACCGTTCGTTCGTTCGAACACCTCTTAAAGAGATAGCCTCACGGGCACGGCTGGAGCGAAAGGCGTGCACATTGCGCGCCCAAAAAGTGCAGAACTCGCGTGCGCTCCCGTGCGCACTGAACACGATCTGCACCTGGAGCGTGGTCGCTTGCATAGCTTCATCACCTCTCGGCTGTGCACACAAGCTTCGTGCTCAGAAACCTTGCGCGCGCAGCACGCGCGTGTTGTGCACTCCTTTGTCATGCGGTGTGCACGCGTTTCGCACTCGTCATGCACGCGACAACGAGGGGGCCTCAACTCCTGAAATCATGTGAACACCATCGCTGATATCTTCGAGATCATTGCCAAAAAATTGTGGATCTATTGCCAAAAAAAATGATTTGAGTGCGTATTTCGGGCTCATAAAGCTCAAAATACGCTTGTATTTACTTTACGAATTATTTCTTTCAATTATAAGAGGTGTAATCATGTGAAATCATGTGAAATCTTGAAATCATGTGTACATATTTTTGGTGAGTTGAGGCCCCCTCGCGCGACAAGCACATGCATACTCTGATAATTAAAGAGTGTACGAGCGGCGCACAGGTCCCGCACACACAGAAACCTTGCGCACACATCGCGCGCGAGTTCTGCACTCATTTGGCGCGCGATGTGCACGAGTTTAGCTATTTCAAGTTAAGAAATATGTCCTCTTTAAGCCAGCGCTAGCGCTGGTGCTAGGGAGAGCTGGGTGGAGGGGTTGGAGGTGACCGTTCGGTGGTATTCATTGATATCAACCTTTGAGTGGATAACTATGACGGTTGATATCGATGAACACCGCAGAAAAGTCGCCCGCCACCTCTCCACCCAGCGCCTCCCTCCAAGCGCCAGCGCTGGCGCTGGAGCTGGCTCGAACCGGGATCTTTCCTTAACTTGATATAACATTTCGCACCCGCCGCGCCCGTGCCTCGCACAGTCTGCGCACGCGCACGAGTGGCGCATGCGCACAGGTCGCGCACACGGTGCGCACAAATCCATTTTATCACGGGCAACGCTGAAAATTTACGTGCGGTGCCCTTTTTCCATATTCAGGGGAGTACAAAATCCCTAGGGATATTGTACTCCCCCAGGGGAGTACAATTTCCCTAGGGATTTTGTACTCCCCATATATAGGGGAGTACAAAATCCCTAGGGACTTTGTACTCCCCCCCTCGAGAGGGGGGAGTACATTATCCCTTAGGGAATTTGTACTCCCCGTGGAGTACAAAATCCCTTAGGGACCATGTACTCCCCCCCATCGAGAGGGGGGAGTACAAACTCCCTAGGGAATTTGTACTCCCCGGGGAGTACAAAATCCCTTAGGGATATTGTACTCCCACCCCTCGAGGGGGGGGAGTACATTATCCCTTAGGGATGGTGTACTCCCTGGAAGGGGGGAGTACAATGTCCCTAGGGACTGTGTACTCCACGGGGTCTCCTGGCCCGGGAGTACTTTATCCCGTTGACACCGGCCCGGCCCCCCGACCCGACCCGATACGCTATATGCACAAATGCATATTGTGTGAATGAGAGTGTGTATGTGTGTGTGTGTGTGTGCGAATACGTGCCGTCACTGTGTGCAGAATGCCCGGGCAGCTCTCGCCAATAACGCGCGCCAGCAGCCGTACGGCAAGTTGTACTGCTCCCTGTTGGCGATTAATTGGAGTGCACAGGGTCTGGATCCGCCCCTCCGGCACCCCCGCATCTCTCCCACCCCCCCCACTAGCCCCCTCCCCCCTCTGGCGCGTGGTGCCCCCTTCAAGGGGCCAGCCCCAGGCCGGGCCCTGCCCTGACCGCGCTGCTGCCGGCATGGGAATCGGAATTCCCCGTGCAGCACCATAACAGAGCGGTCGGTCGCGAACTTTGTGCCCCCCCCCCTGCCCCGCCTCGCCCCGCCCCCCCCTGACCGCTCCTCGCCAGCCACCGCACCAACACGCCACCACGCCTCTCGATCAGGCTCGCGGCACGGCTCTCGGCTCAGGCACGCCGCCGCAGCGCGGTTCAAATTGCATTTGAATTACGCGCCATAATTTTCCATTCCCGTTTCTGGCGGCTCACGCGGCGTGGCAGGTGCGGTGGGGCGCCGCGCGGTGTGCGGAGCAGGTGCCAGCCAAACTCAAACACACGGCGATTTTTATTTTTTTCTGACACTTCCGTTTTGTTTCGTTCACACGCGCGCACGTCGTGTGTGTGTGTGAGAGAGAGAGAGAAAACGGGAGATAAAGAGCGGGGAGAGCGCGGGAGAGCGAGAGAGCGAGAGAGCGAGAGCGCGACAGTCCTTTGTACGTGTCTCGCGGTCTGACACAAACAGCCCTGCCCTGCCGGGCCCTGCCCCTGCTGCGCTCTGCCGCGTACCCGTATGACAGCATGGCAGTCAGCAGCCCGCCAAACCCCACCCCCGGGCCCC
This sequence comes from Frankliniella fusca, assembly GCA_029379305.1. Classification (NCBI taxonomy): domain Eukaryota; kingdom Metazoa; phylum Arthropoda; class Insecta; order Thysanoptera; family Thripidae; genus Frankliniella; species Frankliniella fusca. Next base: position 78,210 of record JAHWGI010000141.1, read on the forward strand.
GGGCCTCACGCATCTGTCATGTTGCAGGACGTGGTGCTGCTGCTGGAGCGGGCGCCGCGGGCGCGACGCAGCTGCCCGCCCATCGAGATCGTCGACCTGGTTTCCGACTCGGACGAAGCCGCTGACTCGGACGCGACTTTCTTCGACGCCGAGGTCGATGACGAGATGGAGCTCCTGAGGAGAGCGGGCGCCGACGAGGACGAGACGATTAGGTACTTCACGGAGGTGACGGCGTTCTCGGACAGCGAGGACGACGATGACAGCACGCCGACGACGAAGGGCGATTTCCATTCGTCCCCGTGGACCGCATCGCAGAGGCTCGCGGCCTCCGACGACGACGACGACGACAACCCTCAGCCCCGGCGGCAGATGGTGCTGAGGCTCCACGACATCGGCGTCGCGACGAGCAGGTCCGACGACGACGCCGAGCTCAGACTACCGGATCACGTCGTCGAGGACCGCGACGAGGACAACGAGGAAGAGCATGGGAGAGCGTCGCCCGCGGGGGCCCTCGCGGACGCCTTCGGGAACGAAGCTGACGTCGAGGACGAGGAGATCCAGTGCGGGCAGCGCTGGGAGTGGGACGAGCACGACGTGCACCACCTCCTCCAGGAGAACGGCGGCGAGGCGGCGGACGACGCCGGGTACGGGTCCCAGGACGAGCGGCCCTGAGTGACCGTGACCCGGCGGCGCGGTATTAAGGGCTCAAGGGACCAGGGGCGTAGCCACCGGAGGGGTCCGGGAAGGCAATGATGTGACAGAAAATAACGTAGTTAATGCAGCAATCAGAAATCATTTTCATGACCCTGTTTTATGCGGAAGCTTATTAACTTAAGCTTGATTTCAGTTGTCATTTTAACACCCAAATTAAACTAATTTATTCAATTAACGTAAGGCGCGGAATCCCTGTAGACAGGAAACCCTGAAGAATCTTGGCATAGCCACGCCCCTGCAAGAGAACCAAAACAAAAACGCGGCCTGCAAGAGAAAATATTGAGCGAGAGAAGTCGAGTGCATCTGGTCATGTAAAGTTAAGGCAATAAACGAAATTATAAAATACTCGGGCCGACAAGTCGGCTCGTTTCCTTATTTACGGCGCCAAGTAGGTTTATAACGACACGCGGCGCACGGCGCATAACAACTCTCCACTCCGCCTCCGCAATCGGATCCCAATTACTCTAACGATCTCTCAATGAAAGTGCAGTTAGGCGCCGCCGTACGCAGTTGGCGGGAGCGGTGGGTAGCTGCAGGTGGGGCTCGAGAGAAGAGGCGGGTGGAGGGGTAAGGAAGGGGTAAGGGGAGTGCCGCCGGGCCGGGGTAACGGGGTAAGAAGAGAAGAGCACCACACCGCAGCGCGCGGGGCGGGGCGGGGCGCTCAGTGGGGTAGGGGGAGTCATTAAAGTTCCAAAAGGGCCCCTTGGTAGAGACGCTACCGGCAAACTAGTTAGCTGCGCTGCACGGGCCAAGAGCCGAGCGCCGCCCCGCCCCGCCCCGCGCCCCGCTCGCACAGCATAAATCATACGCGGAAAAGGCGGAGCAAACGTGGATAAGAGAAGAGATGAGCGAACGCCACGCCGTGCCATACCTTGCGTTCGCGTCGGGGTGAGCGGTGATTGTAAAAAGGGTTGGCAGTGGACGGAAGGCGGGTGGAAGGAAAGGGTTGAGATATAAAGTAGTGTACGGATCTCATCCGCGGTTATGTGCGGCCACCTGTCGAAGGGTACTTTACTCGAGAAACTTTGAGAGTGCCGTCAAAAACAAAACTGAAAGAATGAAAATTCAACAGAGTGAAAATCAATGGAGAGAAATGAGAAAATGAAATTGGAAAAGTCAAAAAAGTAAAATAATGAAAAAGTCACAAAAACTCAAAAATCAAACAAATAAGAATTTGTTTTTTAAATTGTTTTGAATCAATGTACGCTTAAATTTGAAGTGAAACCACCCATCGCCGCAGCCCGGCCCCCGGCCTGGCGCGGCGGGACGCTAGACAGCGGGGACGTCTCCTGTACTGGAGACCACGCGCCTGGAATTAATTAAAGACGATTCCAGGGGAGGAAGAGAAGAAGAGGAGGCGACTGGTGCGCGTGGGGGTGGCGCGCACCCAGCGGCCGCAACTCTAGGTAAGTGCTAAAGTTCAAAACTTAAGCGGCTCGCTGTCCGGTCCGGAGGAGATCAGACACGCCCTGCATCTCGTATATTATACATTACGTCATTATATAAAACAAGTCCCGGCCGTGTTCCGTGTGGGCGAGCCGGAAGGAGCGAGGGGGAAAGTCGGAGAAAGGGGTATCACTTAATTGCGAGTCTTTTACGTTGGCGAAACTGCGGTACCTTCTCCATTCCGCCCCGTCGGTTTGCGGGGCGGGGCGGGGGGGAGGGGGGTGGGGTTGGGCGGGGTGGGGCGGGGTAGGGCGTGGTAGGGCGGGGGCCGGGCGGGGCGGGGCGGGGCGAGCCAGGCGCTCTGCTCCTTCACTTGTTATTGGAAGCTGTCAGTGCAGCGCGCCCCGGGCCCGCAGGCCCGCCAGCACAGCTCCTGCTACTTTACTTTTGCGTATCCCTCTTGGCGTGACGTTTCGCACCAGTGCCAGCGGGGAGAGGAGAAGGGGCTTCAACCCCCCCCCCCCCACTCTCTCTCTCTCCTTGCCGAGCCACGTGGTTCAGCCGAGACTCGAGCACGGCTCGCCGATTGGCACCTGTCAGCCTGACGATCCATCATGCTTTCGGAACTGCAGCCCGCGCCAAAAGCTTCCCGCTCCGCTCCGCCCCACCCCGCCCCACCCCGCCCCGCCCCACCCCGTACCACCCCGCCCCACTCCAACGCCGCTGCGAGGAAGCCTCAGTCGCTTTGGGCCCCACCGCGCCCCGCCAACGCTCTGGCAGCGCCTTCTCCATTACTAAACAACCGCAACCTTCGAAAAAAAAATGAACTACAATTTTATTTAAAAAACATTCAAATTAAAACGATTGTTTTTCGATGTTTTTTTTTTTTTGCAGTTTTCTCACTCACAAAATCCACGCTACGGCCCCTCTTTTCCCCCCTTTGAACAGAATACTACAAAGACGAGAATGATTTTTTTTTTGGAAGGGCCTATATAGGGCCCTGGACGGAAATCATGACGGGGGTGAAGCGACGGAGGGGTGGTTCGGTCGGAGGCGGGGTGAGAGTGGGTGTGCCGCTCGCTCGCGCGGGCCGAGCACGCTTTTTGCACCGGCGTGCCGTGCCATACCGGGACCGGGACCGGGCCGTGATCACCACCCCAGGTTGAGGCGCGCGCGCGCGCGCAGCCCCCGCACCCCACTCCACGGGACAGACAGGGGCAGAGCCTACCAGCCCTACATGCGCCCCTCTGTCCGCTGGAACAGTGAAAAGGCCCAACAGGAGAGCCGGACCCAACCCCTACCGGACAAGTTAGTAGGGAAGCGTGCGTGGAGAGGTCCGAACTACGAGTGGGGGAAGCCCATACATCACACTCGTCTCTATGCTCTCTCTCTCTCGTTCTTTCTTCCTCTTTCGTTCTCTCTCGCTCTCTCTCTCTCTCCTACTGTCTCTCCCTCTCTCGCCCACGCAATTAGCTCCACTTCACTTTCGCTAATTTACAAACGATAATGACCACGCAAAAGGGACAGGGTGATTAGTTTTGTAATTACCCACTGATTATGTCCCCCTCTGCGGTATGCAAAATAACCAACGGGCTGCGAAAAGGAGTGAGCGCGCGCGCGCGAGAGAGAGAGAGAGAGAGAGAGAGAGAGAGAGAGAGAGAGAGAGAGAGAGAGAGAGAGAGAGAGAGAGAGAGAGAGAGAGAGAGAGAGAGAGACACGGGGTTGGCACGTGTTGAAAACTAGCAGCACCAATCCGCGCGTACGTGCGGTAGGGTCGTGGAGCAGGCTCCCTCCCCCTCTCCCCCTTGTTTCTCTCCCTCTCTCTTTTTCAGAGATTGAGCTGAATGAAATGAGCCGCAGTAATCGGAGCTCTGCTGTCGTGATCCTGACAATGCACTGTGCTCTAGGGGTAATCCAGACTCCTCCAAAGCGCAAAACCATTATTTTCTCCCCTTTCTTCGAAATTCCCGGTTTATGAATATTTTCTTAAGCTTTAAGCAAATTAAATACAGTCAAGTGCCTTAAATACGGAGGATTTTTAGAGAAAATGGTATGTGATTTCCGTAGTGTTGATAATATTGAAAAACCGTGGGGATTATTGCTGAGCGAGCGAAGCGAAGCTCATGGCACACTTCGGGTTGAATTTTCCGGTCACGCCCAGGAAATAGCTTATGGCTATCGTGAATAACAATAGCAGAAGCAACTACAAAATCTACATACTATAGCTAAAAGATATAGCTCAGCAATTAAGGGCGCTAATCCGTATTTGGGGGACTTGACAGTAGTTTTTTCATTTATTTTTTTTATTTTTAAGAATTGAATTGCCGCAGCATGTTGTACTCACTGACTAGGAAGTTGTCGCCGTCCGAGAGGTCCTTGTCGTAGAGCGCGAGGAGCATCTTGCCGTCCACCGGGAGCGGCGTGATGTCCAGCAGCAGCCCCTGCGCCACGTCGCAGCCGGCCATCTCCTCGCGGGTCACGCCGTACACCGCCTCCTGCGGCTGGTGCGGCGCCTGCGGGGCACTGCCAACACGTCATCCCCAAGGGGGAAACAACTATGAATGTTGGTGTACAAATTTGGTGAATTTTCTGGAATTTTTGTAAAAATATTTTATATTGTAAAAAATAAAGTGGAAAAATGTTTTGGGCGGATTTATTATTATAAGTTTTTATTTTTGCCGCTGCAAAAACAGAAAATTGAGCAAGGGTGCTAAAAAAGAAAGTTGCGGGGCTGCTGCGAGATAGCGGGCCAGCCGCCGCGGTGCCCCCGCATCGGCAGTGCGACCAACTAACAAGAATGTCTGGAGAGCCGAGGCGGGGCGGGGGCGGAGCGAACGGCGTGGAACATAATCCTCTTACTGCAAATAGTCACCGCTTAAACTTTCCGGCCAGGGCCCCATCCGCCCCGCCCCGCCAGGGTCCCACCACCACGAGCCCGGGTTAGTGAATCAGACGCCCCCGCGCCGCCGCCACCGCGACGCCAAACGGCTACGACAAGGCCTCGAGAGAGAGAGAGAGAGAGAGAGAGAGAGAGAGAGAGAGAGAGAGAGAGAGAGAGAGAGAGAGAGAGAGAGAGAGAGAGAGAGAGAGAGAGAGAGAGAGAGAGAGAGAGTATTGGGGAGGGGACGCGAGAGCGAGAGGGAAGGAAGAGAGGTTCAGCGGACGAAGGAGAGACAGGGGGAGTTGACATTCTTCAGACCCACAGCATCCCCCCCTAATAAAGAATGGTCCCTTTCGTCTTACACACTAAGTCTCCCAGTCAGTACGACTGCAAATAACCGACACATTCTTGTCCATGTAATAACCATCTGCAGACTGTTCGGCACCGCCTCAGCACAGATGCACGTCCGTGTATTGCCTGGTAGACAGGCGCTTATGATGCAGCCCCCTTTGCTCCGCTGTGTTCGACTGCCCAGCTACCTATTGCCTTGCCTACTTCCCTGGCGGTGGCACTGACGAGGGAGGAGATCAGCTCCAGACTCGAGCGCGCCAAAGTCTCGAGCCTCATGCATTTATTCACCCGCCCAATGGGTAGTGGGGCGGGCGGTAAGGTGGGGCCGATCCGCAATCGCCCCCGCCCCGCCGCCCCGCCCCGCCCCGCCCCGACTCGCCCCGCCCGAGATCAGATCGGCGGAGAGAGGGACCGCCTCCTCGCAGCGCCGGCCAAACCCAAACACTTGAAAGGGCGTTTTCTGCTTTGGCCATGGAAATGAGTCGCCCGCCCCGCCCCACCCCGCCCCGCCCCACCCCGCCCCGCCACAGTAGGACCCACCTTTTCAACCCGCGCTGCCGATTCGAACCTCTCTGCACAGCTCATCCCATTCACTCTTTATCACTCTACCCGCTCTGAGCTCTTCTCAACCCCCTCGCTAGCGCCCCCCCCCTCTCTCTCCATCAATATTCATCCCGCGCTGATATCACAACGCCGGAACAGGCCTTAATTAATTCCCTTTATCTTTCCGCCACCTGCAGCACAACGGCGCACCGGCCGCGCGCGGCGTCCTACATTTTTCTCTCCAGCTAAACCCTTTCCCCCGCGTAATTTTCATGACAAAAAGGACTAGAGGGGGACAACAAACAGAAAAACTAAGTGGTTAAAAAAAGAGAGAAGGGGGTGGGTGGGCGGGGTCGTGGTTAGTCCTACCTGGTGGCCTTGTCCGGCTCGAGCTCGAGCGGGCGGCTGTCGATGCGGACGAGGAGCACGTCCCCGCTCTGCATGGCGGCCGTCGCCTCCCAGCCCAGCGCAGGCGGAGGGCAGTCCGGCCCGGGTCCCGCGCAGTCCACTGGCACCTGCCGAAACAAAAAGGACAATATTACAATCGTTTTAGATTTATCACTTCTAAAATTTTTTACGCTAGGAAAAAATTAAGAGAATTTTACACATGTAGCAGATTTTGCTAGTTTAGCTTTTTTCCCTATTTCAACAATTTTGCAAATTTGCAAATCTAACTTATTTTGAAAATTTTGCAAATTTCGCCATTATCAATTTTGCTAATTTTGCAATTTTTCAAATAAATTTGTTTGCACATTTCAACAAGTCCGTGATATTTTACATTTTCCCCCCCAATATTTACAAAACTCCGATTCTTTTTCATTTTCTTTTTTTCTACTACTTGCAGAGAGGAGAGGGGGCACAATAGGTAGTGATAAATAATACCTTGACACGGCGCGCGGGGCGGGGCGGGGCCAGTGGCGCTCAAGCCCACCTGACCGAGCCCAGTCTGTAAGGCCGCTAAGGCCCCTGTAAGGACCGCGAGCCCCGAGCACCCGACCGGCACGGTAGGGGCGTGCGGGCCGCCATCGCCCCGCGGTAATTGGAAGTTATAACGCCCCGCTGCTTTTAAAAAGTTGCCAACATGGGCATTGATTTATTTTGATACATCGGGGAGAGCGAGGCATAGGTACAGGGAGAGAAAGAGCAGAGAGAAAGGGGTGAGGAAAAGTGGAGGGGGGGGGAGAGAGAGAGAGAGAGAGAGAGAGAGAGAGAGAGAGAGAGAGAGAGAGAGAGAGGTGAAGGGGGATCGGTGAGACGCAGACTCTGGAGATTGGGGGCCGGAGAGCGGGATGGGGGCGTAAGTGGTCATTGTACATTATTACCTCGGCTCTGGTCGGAGCTGCTCTGAGGAGAAGAGATACACACACACACACACCACACACACACACACACCACCCCACGACCCCACCCAGCCCCGCCCCGCCGTGGGGCCGGTGGGGTCACGGGGATTTGTTTGTGCATCACGCGTGAAATTAACCGGCGGGCGAAGGCCGCGCCGCCGAGGGTCCCACCGCTGCCCCACCGCCGCCGTTGGCTCGGGACTCGACTCTCTCTACCCTCTCCGCCGGCAGCGAAAGGACCTCCGCCTGCTCGTGAAACGACTCCAGCCGAGGCTGGAGCCCCCCCGGCCCGGGCCAGCGCATGACGCCGAGTAACTAGCGCTGGCTGGAGCCGTAAGCGTGATAGACCCGCCCCGCCCCGCCCCGCCCCGCCCCGCCCCGCCGCTCTCCATGAGCACAATGCCCCCCTCCGCTTTTATGCTGAGCCCGATCCCCCTAAACCGCTGGACTCCAGCGTGGCTCTCCAGAGTACAGGGAGGGGCAGGCTGTCTCCTCTCTCCGAGAGAGACTGTATAAGGTCTCTCTCTACTCGCTCTCCCTCGCGAGGCGAGGCTCCATAGGCTGCTCCGCGCGTTAATCCGATTGGAACTCAAACACTCGGGGGGGAGGGGGGGGGGCAGACCCGTGCAGACCGCTCGCCGCTGCCTCCTGGAGCCTACTCCAGCACCCTCCTGAAGAGTCTCCCCCCTCATGCTGCCTCTCTACCTATGGCGCAGTCTGGAGGAGCTGTGCTTCCAGCGACATCAGCAACAGCGCGTAGCTTCTGGAGGGAGGTGGAGGCAGAGAAGCTGGAGGGGAGGAGGGGGAGGAGGAAGGGGCCGTGCGAGCTGTGCGGCGCGCAGCACCAACAGCAGCAGCAGCCTTTTGTGGAGGCTGAACGGACAGTGACAAATCTGTACAAGCATGTAGGAGGAGGGGACGGGGCGCGGCGTGGCGTGTCGCCCTGGAGATACTCAAGAAGGCAGGCGGGCGGGGGCCAACGGAGCACGACGGGGCGCCGGCGTGGCGGGGCGGGGTGGGGCGGGGACACTGCTCTAACTACACGTCTCGCAGCCATAGCGACGCAGTAGATTCTTTTGCGGCCGCAGCAGAGACAAGCGACGACGGCGGGGCGTATTTTAAAGGCGCCCCGCCCCGCCCCGCCCCGCCTCGCACCACCCCACCCTGCCCTACCCCGCTGTGTCCCACCGCAACCCGCCGCCCGCGTCCTCGCCTGTCTCTTGGGGGTGCCAACAACTTTGTTGCCATACCACGTCCCCACCAAACCAGTTCTCTCCTCCTACTCTGCTACTCCTTTTCCCCGCGACGACGGTTTTCCCCTGCACTGCGCTGCCGTATTGCTCCGGACAACTTTGAGGAACTCTCTCAGTTTGAGGGACAACTACTCAGATTTTGAGGATATCTCAAGGACTTTATGTGAGAGTTTACCCTCACAGTTTTTTGGATGCGGCTTAAGTTTTCCATTTTTTTAAAATCAAAAAGCATTATTTCCTTCCTAATCTCTCTCTCTCTCTCTCTCTCTCTCTCTCTCTCTCTCTCTCTCTCTCTCTCGGTCCCCGGCCGCACACCGTGCGCGCCGTGTGTAGAGGGGGAGGTGCATCAATCGCCCCCGCTGCACCATTCCTTCCTGACAGAGGCGCGGCCTGGCCTGGCCTGGCCGGGCTGGCAGCAAAAGGCTGTGCCGCCCCCGCCGCCCCCGCCGCCCCCGCCGCCTCCGCTGGGGGGCGTATTTGTCTCTGGCAAACGGAAGGGGCGCTGCCGTCGCTGGCGTCGCCGCCGCCGCTCCGCTGCGTCTTGTTTTTCACAGCGCCACCCGGCGCCGCACGCCGCCGACGCCCTCTTTTCAATTACCTCCCAACACGCGAAAACGTTGCAAATGATTTTCATTTCGCGAACTCGGAGCGTGACAGTGCCAAACACACACAATCACACACACACACAACACATCCTTTGGGGGGGGGGGAGTATTAATAATAATAATAATAATAATAATAATAATAATAATAATAATAATAATAATAATAATAATAATAATAGAAATTGAAAACGACAGAGAAATAAAACATTGGGAATCTTAACGTGTGTAAATGCCCCGCGCTAGTAGGTGCGTGAACTTTAAGATAGAAGGGGGTGGTCTATGTGATGTGCATTACACACTTTTTCACCGACTGAACCAAGAGAGCTAATCCTGAGCGTGTCCTACTTGTTTGTTGTTTCGTACCTTCCGGGGAGGGTGGGGTGGGAGAAGGGGGTAGAAGGATTAAGACAGAGAGGTATAAAGGGAGAGAGGGGGAGGGAGGTAGCAAGATGGAGAGAGGAGAGCGCGTGGAGGACGGAGGAGATCTCGCTCGTTCGGTCTGGAGCGGAATTAGTGGTCGGGATGCGGCGCTCACACAGCGTCTGCGAGTAAATTAAAACGAGTAAAACTGGTAAAACTGCAGCGCGGCGGGGCAGAGAGACAAGGATAGGAAACACGGAGCGAGTGCGAGTGAGCGAGGGAGAGCGAGATGGAACGAAAGTGTGTGTGTGTGTGAGAGAGAGAGAGAGAGAGAGAGAGAGAGAGAGAGAGAGAGAGAGAGAGAGAGAGAGAGAGAGAGAGAGAGAGACAGCGATAGGCATCCTCGAGCACAAGAGCTAGGGGCGGCTGTCGGCATTGTCCCGGTCATGAGCGCCCTGGCGAAAATCGTGAGTTACAATAAAGTTACAGTAACGTGAAAGGGAGGGTTATTGGCAAGTTGGTTTTGGGTTTACGGAAACCGGCAGGATCCGGTTTAAAGAATGTGAAAACTGGACAACTCGTAACATTTTGGTAACAGACAGCTTCTTGTTTTGGGAGAGTTATCATTCGGTTACGGCAACAGGCCGTTGCCAGTTTACACTCGGTTTCCATCCAGTTATTGAAACTACACTTCTCAGTTTCTTTAGGGTTACCAGCGGGTTACCGCAACGTGCCACATCCAGTTTGTACTGCGTTTCTACCCGGTTTTAGCAACGCGTGGGATCCTGTTTCTTTAGGGTTACCAGCGGGTTACCGCAACGTGCCACATCCAGTTTGTACTGCGTTTCTACCCGGTTTTAGCAACGCGTGGGATCCTGTTTCTTTTCCGTTACCAGTGGGTTACCGCAACGTTTTACATCCAGTTTCTACCCTGTTTAAGTAACGCGTAGGATCGTGTTTCTTGTGGGTTTTCAGCCTGTTACCGAAACATTTATCAATGCGTTTCTAGTCGGTTTTTAGAGTGTTGCGATAACTTGTTTTCAGTTACGAACCAGTTACAGGGATGGACTGTCCGTAAATGTGTAGACGGAGGGGCCCGCCAGTAAATCTCAAAATATTTCCGAGGATAAAAGATACATAAGGCAAAAGTTAATTTTATGACATAAATTTATTTACTTATTAGATAGTATGTACATTTAGGCTTACGCCCAGATCCTCCAACATCTCAAGGCCTGGTAGAACTTGAAGCAGTTGTCAAACACTTGTAAGGGGCTCCCTACTCTGTACCGAAGGTTGTCCACCATTACGTAGCAGTCCGTGATATCCTCGACTGTTGGACCCACTATCACAGGGAAGGGTTGCAGAGTTCTCCCTACTTCGGCACAGTTACTCTTAGCCCTTTCAATGCTAATTTCCAAGTCTTCCCTGCAACAGAAAATTATGCAATTATTTTTTATCACAACTTTTAAAAGTCAAACTGACTGGTCGCAAAAAATATAATTACCTTGATGTGCATTACAGGAGGCCATCAGTTCTCTCCTGTGCATTCAGTTTCCATGAGGGCTTCTTGTTGTCTTGCGCCTTCCTCGTTGGATGCACCATGAGCGGCTGCTTAAATAATCTGGGGATAGTTAGATTGTATGCACAAGAGAACCTGTCAAAAAAAAATGATTTTGTTAAATGACTTTGATTTCAAAACGCCCTGTCACCTAAAACACCTCTCTGCTTTTGCCTGAAGAGACAAAAGCAGTGATTACTTACCGTACTCTGTGTCACCCTCCTTTACTTTGAGGTGCCTCTTGTAACCCTACTTGAAGTTGAGGTTGAAGTTCAGTTTCTCTGAGATGTTAACAAAGTCGCTAACCACATCACTGGACTGACCGTCCAGCCAGGAATTGTAGTCACCCAACATCTGAAAGCACATCTTTAATTAGAAAAAGGAAGAGACACAAGTATTTTCTACCAGTGCACTTAAGACTCCAATGAGAGAGAGGGAGGAGAGTGAGAGAGAGAGAGGGAGAAAGAGGAAGAGAGTGAATGCGAGTGCGAGAGAGAGCGAGAGAGCGAGTGAGAGAGATCGAGTGCGAGCAAAAGAGAGTGAGAGAAAGGAAGCGAGAGAGAGCGAGAGAAGAACATAGACGAGAGGAGGGGGAAGAGAGGCTGCAGGCAGGCGGGGAGCGAGCCGAGCCGGGGGCCTCTGCGCGGGAGCGGGACCACCCCGGCCCCCTCAGCCTGCACTACCGTCCGTCTGTCCACCTACGCATCCGTCTGTCCGACCGCCCGCGCGCCCCACCCTAGGCCCTAGGCACAGTTGGATTTGAAATAAGAACTGCGGTTCGAGTGAAAAAATATTTGAAACGGCACCGAATACCGGAAATGTCGCCGCAAATTGGGCAAGCTAACAGCTCAGGCAAAATTGCAAAAAAATTAAGTACGCTATACTTAGAGCTCTAGGGAGCTAAAAAATGGCTGTGCCACAAGTTTTCTTCAGCAATTACTTTACTTTGAACAAAAGAACTACTCTACCGCAGTGTAAAAAGATCAGGATCATATCGGAAGTAAAGATTAGTACAATAAAAACCCGACGCGTTCAAACAGTGGAGTGCATTTCAGTTTAGGTTAGGTTAGGTCAAGATAGCAAAGCCGCCGTAAACTAACTACTCACCTCCGAATAAATGCAGGTGCTGCTCCAAGCTCATCTTCTTTAGATTATGTTGGGTCACTGTATCCATATTTAACACAAATACTAGTAAGCACCCACTCACAAATTTACGAAAACACTTCTTGGCGCGCAACGGCAGAACTGAGACGGCCCGCCTGAGTCACACTGCGTTGCTGCTCCTGTGCTGGCTTGTGCCTGTCTGCTGTGCGTGCCATCGTGCGTGCTGCCGGCCTGGGCTTGCTGCCTCCCTAAAAGTGCGTCTACCTGCCTGCCAGCCTGGCTGCCGGCCGGCCGGGCCGTGTCCTTGCAGCAAGTGCAGCCCTTGCCATGTGCGGGTGGCGGGGCAGCCGGGCTGCCACGGGGTGAGGGGAGGGGAGGGGCAGGATGCCTAGCGGGGGAGGAGGGGTTTTTAGGCTGTTTTCAAACAGTTATTGGATAACGTACTTTACTCGGTTACGAGCAACGTTTCGGAAACCGTTTGGAAACCGGAATCCGTGCCGTTATTATCCTGTTTTCAGTAACCGGATAGAAACACGCCCTGCTCGGTTTTTAGGCTGTTTTTAAACAGTTATTGGATAACGTACTGTACTCGGTTGCGAGCAACGTTTTGGAAACCGTTTGGAAACCGGCAGCCGAGCTGTTATTACCCTGTTATCAGTAACCGGCCAGAAACACTCACTGTTCGGGCATGAGCAACGTTTTAGAAACTGTTTGTAAACCGGAAGCCGTGCCGGTTATAATCCTGTTATCAGTAACGGGCTAGAAACAGGCACTGCTCGGTTGTAAGGCTGTTTTTTGATAACTGTCTATTTCCAGTTTTCACTTAGTTTCTGAAACACGTAGAAAACGTTTGATTACGAGTTTCTTGGCCGTTGTCAGGTAACTGCAGAATACAGTTTCCAGACAGTTTCGTAAACAGTCTAATAACCCGAGTTTGTCGGTTTCTACCTTGGCAAAACAGTTTCTTTCTCCGTTACTGCGTGATAACTGGCTGAAAACTGACTTGTAACAGACTAATAACCGCCACTTTCCTGCACGATTTTCACCAGGGCGGGGGGAAGGGGAAGGAGGCAGGGGTGGAGGGAGGGGCAGAGGTATATGGGGCAGACGCACAGGGGTGGTTGTAGATTGTAGGAGCACCCGGGAGGTGAAAAACGTATAAAGACAATCCGGCCGGGTCGCGTCGCAGCTGCGCCCCGCCCCACCACGCCACGCCCCACCCCACCCCACCCCACCCCGCCCCACCCCGCCCCGCCCCACCCGCCCCGCCCCGCCCCACCCGCCCCGCCCCACCCCGCTCGAGGACGACATAAAAGTGGTTTAGTACCTGCCGCAGGTTTAATGGTAGCGCGACCATAGCTACTCACGGCGATGTTCCCCGCTGCATCGTGTGGATCGCGTCCGTTTTATTGTTTTCTCGTACAGAAAAATAAAAATAAAAAAACAATGGAAAAAAAGAGTGGATTGCGGCTGAACGTTGGGGGTACGTGGGTGGTGTGGGTGCGAAGAGGGGCGCGGGGCGCGGGGAGTGTGGGAGGCTGCTGAGTGCCGGGTCTGGCGACGCCGCGCCAACTCCCCCCCCCCCCCCACGCCTCCCCCTCTCGCGCTGACGTGCATAACCTCGTTATGCACTTGGCGAGAAATTATGCTAAATGTGAACGTCGGCGGCGCGCTTTTGGACGTCGAGGACTGGAAGGGAGGCGGAGGGGGTTTGTGCTCAGCGTATTGGGTGGGGGTGGGGGGCTGGAGGGGAGGGGAACGGGGGTGTCTGGAGGACGAAGAGGGCGTAAGGGTAACTGCAGGAAAGCCCGGATAGGACTGGACGAGGGAACTGATTTCGGAAAGTAAGCTTAGAGTATGAGGCGGAGGGTGCAAGTGTCAGAGAGGGAGGGTGGGAGGGAGGGAGGGAGAGTGAGGAGGAGGTAGAGGGAGAGAGGGAGAGGGAGAGGGACAGAGAGAGAGAGAGAGAGAGAGAGAGAGTCGACACAGAACGAGAAGGAAAGAGAGATGAAATAACGGAGAGAGGAAGTCCAGGTGCATCGCTCTCTGCTAATGAAGCTCGTTCGGTCTCTCCGCCACACACACAAACACACAAACACACACACACACACACACACAAGCGCGCGAATAGAAGAGAGGGTATACACGGAAACGCGAACACACACACAACCGAAAGCAAAGCTCATCCGACAGGAAAGGGAGTAGTGTCCGAATCCGGACTGAGAGATAGAGAGATGGATCGAGAGGAGCGGCTGGGCAGGAGAGAGAGAGAGAGAGAGAGAGAGAGAGAGAGAGAGAGAGAGAGAGAGGAAGAGAGACTAGGTAGGGAGTGAGAGAGCGTTGGCACACACCACCCTGGCACACAGAGCTCTGCTTGACTTTGGCTGCTGCAGAGAGCGACCGGACAGTAGTATAGCGCGCCAGCGTGATTGGTAATATGCCAAAAATTATGTGCATCACATGTAGGGGCGTGCTGATGAGCCTCTATAGGCGGCGCGGCAGGCGAGTATAGTACATAAAATAATACATGAAAAAAAGTTTTATGTGAGGAGCGCGTGTGGCAGCTCTGTCGGTAACTTATTTATGCTAGAGTACAGAGGGAGAGGGCTGTGTGTGTGTGTGTGTGTGTGTGTGTGTGTGTGTGTGTGTGTGTGTGTGTTAGAGGTAATTACACCTTTGGCCCATGCAGGGGTGGGCCAGCCCCAGGCACGCAGCCTCATACGATTATGACGCTGTCTGGATGAGCCGGGCCAAGCCGAGCCGAGCCGAGCTTCCTACAGCGACTTCAATCATGGTCAGCTATTATGTTCGTGATGAGTACCCTCCCCCACCTAGCCTTGTACAGGGAGCAAAGGAAAGGACTGACAAAAATACACTTTTTTTTTTCGAGCATAAGAATAAATTATGAGAAAAATATTACCGAATGATTTAAACGATTTATGGTGGAAAGAAACATTTTCTTACGATTTGTTTCCCGTGATCCTGATTTTTCGTTCTCTGATGTAACATGGCTCCCTGTGATTCTCGTGGAACATGTGCCGGGGCAGGGCGCGGCAGGGCGCGGCAGCAGTGTACGCCGTGTAGCCGGGGGGCAGCGCACCAGTGTTTTCTCTTGGCCACAGAGGGGGTGGTAGGGCGGGGCGGGGATATAAGGGCGTTCTGTTCGGCGGGGCGGGGCGGGGCGGGGCGAGCCCTGCTGGAGGCCTCGACAGGACTTGGCTACTTGTAGGGGGGAGGGAGGGGGAGACGGCAGGCAGGGGGGCGCAGCTGTTCGCTATCCCATGAAAGGGGCAGCTAATTCGAAGCGCCCCAGGCGGCCGCCTCTAACTCTCGGCAGTCTGTGGCGACGGTGGGCTGCAGGGCAGCAGGGCGTGGCGGGGCGTGGCGGGGCGTGGCGGGGCGTGGCGGGGCGCAGCAGGAGAAAGGCGGAGCCAGCAGGCGGAGCTGGAACGCCGAGGTGCCGAAATCTGCGCGTCGGCGGCGGCGTACACCGCGAGAACGAGCAGGGGCTTCGCCTGGACCAGAAAAAAAAAAAAATGAAAAGAAAAAGGGGTTGGGGCGTGGAGGGAGGTGAGGGGGAAACAAGTCTGAAATTTTAGGACAGCTCGTAATTCAGATATATTCAGAAAAATTCAGAAAATTTCAAAAAACTTCAGAAAATAACAGAAAATTTCGGAAAAAATCAGGAATATTCACAAAAAATCAAAGAATTTTAGAAAATTTTCAAGCAAAAATTCACAAAATTTGTACTCCAAAATTCAGAGTTGTTTTCCCCTTGGGAGGGGGTCCCTGCAGGTCCTGCTGCCGCCCTGCTGTGTTCATCTATTTCATTAAGCACTTCAATATCTCTCCCGGCGCCTCTCGCTTGGAGTCCGATATTTCCAATCCTGTCGCCGGCGCCGTAAGCTACACGACGACGACGGAAGAATCTTTCATTTCGATATTGTTTCCCCTCTTTATAATTTTTTTTCGTCCCTCTCCCTCTCTCTCTTGAAATCTCTCATCCGGTCCAACATCTTTGTTGCCCTCGGGTGTGCTGCCGCAAGAGGAGTGCTGCCCGCGACAAAAGAACCAGAAATCGTTAGTTTCGCGCCGATGAGGACAAATGTCTCCGTCTCCACCCTCACCCCTTCAACTTCGACTCACCCGGCGCCGCGACGCCCCCCACCCCACCCACTTCCGTCAGTGTTCTCTCTCTCTCTCTCTCTCTCTCTCTCTCTCTCTCTCTCTCTCTCTCTCTCTCTCTCTCTCTCTCTCGTCACGTACCTCCGCTGATTGGGCCCTGGGACCCGCAGACAATGCACAGAACGGAGACAAAGGGAAGCAACAACCGGACAGGGAGGGCGAGGAGGGAAGGCACACTGAAAGAAATAAAGTAGCCAATCAACGCCTAGTGACAATGTACACAACTAATAAAACTCGACGACTTTTACGATCACTGATACTTTTTTTTTTAATTTTTTGTTTTTTAAAAGGGGTTGGGAACCATGTTGGGCACTATAACTTTTTGTCCAGAGACTTAAAGCATTCAAAGCACTAAACTGTTTGGTCCAAAGCACGGAAGTTTTGTTCGCGGCTTGAAACATTTATCGCCACGGACCAAAGATTTTAATCTCATAGAAAAAAAAATTTTTCCTGGAAACAAAGACAGACGCATTAAACAACCGTATTAGGAAGGAAAAATTTCTCTCAGTGATCGAAACAGTGCGGCAGACAATTTTTTTTAAAGCTTATGCGAACGCGTGGAACGGTGCGGAAAACCCAAGTGTACGAATGTTGCACACATGTGGGTATATCATTCGTACACTTAAAAAGGTGAAGGTCTGAATACGTTTGTGTGACTAGGCGTGCGCGAATGGAAATTCACACACACACACGCACCTAAAAAGTGTATAAGAGTCGCACACCAGGATGGTGGGCTGGGCAGGGGGGAATTCGGGGAATTCTCATCGAAAAATCTTATTCAGATACAGACTAATCGGTATACCGGTATTACACACAAAGATTCAATTACTGAGCGCTGAACGGCACATTTTTGTGTGTTTTTTTTAAGTATAACTTTATAACAGGCATTACCGCTTAATACATATCAGGTGCACGAGAAAAACGACATCTTGATTTCCAAGCACTTTCGAAAAAAACACAAGCAGCTGTTGTCGAGGAAATACACTGGGTTTCCTGAGCTGCTTGAAAACAATGACGAAGTTTGTTCCGTGAGTATGAAGGATGTGAATTCTCCCTCGATTGGGGGAGGGAGAGGAGGAGGGGGGTGTCTTCAGCGGGAACACAGCCGCCGCCGCCCGACGGGAGCGGGGTAGGCCGTTTGGCGGGCTACATTGCTGAGCAGGTTGCCTACCCAGCGCATGGCAGGCGCGCTGACGCGGCGCGCACGAAACACTGCGAGACACGCCGCTGTCAGCTGTCGTATTACCGCTTCTCCCCGCCGCACGAGCCGGGAACACATGTGCGAACATATGACTGTCATCGACGAGAAGCTGTCGGGAGCGGGGATAGAGGTGGCAGGATGGAGGGGAGCGGGCTGGAGACTGCGGCTGGACCAGACTGACTGAGAGAGATGGAACTCATCGACGGCCACGCCATCGACAGCTTCAGCCTGCTGCTGCCACGGCTGCTGTGTATCTCCACCGTCGTCGTTCTTAGGATCTCTCTCTCTCTCTCTCTCTCTCTCTCTCTCTCTCTCTCTCTCTCTCTCTCTCTCTCTCTCTCTCTCTCTCTCTCTCCCCCCCTCCCTCTCTCGGCAGCTCCTGAGAGCTCAGGCCCTTTTCCCACAGTGCTCTCTATATCTGTATATATCTTTCTCAACTCTACATTCGCTCAGCCCGGTGGTGCGGTCACGTGGATTTTGGAGGTTTGAGGGGGGGGGGAGAGAGAGAGAGAGAGAGAGAGAGAGAGAGAGAGAGAGAGAGAGAGGAGAGAGAGAGAGAGAGAGAGAGAGAGAGAGAGAGAGAGAGAGAGAGAGAGAGAGGGGAGAGGACTTCTGCCGCGGACGGAAATGTCGAGAGATTTTCACCCAGAGATACGCGAAGCACTCCGCTCGTGTCGTAAAAGGCGATACAATGTGGCGAACACAGCGGCAGGCGGCTCGGACCTGAAAGCAACCTGCTGGGTTGGGTGCTCACACGGGATTGTAAGGGGGAGAGCACAGCACAGAGGACGACAGAGAGAGAGAGAGAGAGAGAGAGAGAGAGAGAGAGAGAGAGAGAGAGAGAGAGAGAGAGAGAGAGAGAGAGGAATGTGGGTGGGGAGTGGATTGCTTGCAAGCCCCTCACCGTTGTGCGTCAAACGCCTCCCTTTCAGAATGCTCCTCCTCCCTTCCTCCCCCTCCTCCCTTCCTCCCCCACCTCTTCCTCCTTCCCCGACCGTCAGGTTGCGCGCGACTCACATTACCTTAGTCCTTATCTTGTGTGTCTGTCTCTTGCCGACAAAGCGAGCACAAGAAGTTCAACGCGATAAAGAACTTATAATGCCACGTTCACATCCTGACACAATCGCAATGTGACGCAGCATAACCATACTATACAACTAAGCTATGTTCATAAACTTCGGTTCAAAGGGCATTCCACTCTAAAAAATGTTTGCACAATTTCAGAAAAAAAAATACAAAAGTGGGAAAAAGAATTCGGAGAAATAAAGTAAGATCTAAAACATTGAAAAAAAAAAAAAAAAAAAAAAAAAAAAACTGAAAATTTTGACAAATTAGTACAACTCCACGACACTTGATGCTAAAACTTTGAAGTTAGTTTCCCCATAGTTCTCGTTGTACAAGGACGAGAAAAAAGCAGGGATCACAATTTAAGCGCATGCAAATTACACAAGCGTTACAATTACACTTTTCGGGGTATACAGTGTGTTGAAAATGTCTGGGCGAGAGTGGAGGGCTGGCGGGCCGCAGGAGTTAGCGCGCGAGCGGAGCGAAGCGCGTGTTAGTTAATTAATTGGCTGATGTACAACTGGAGTGAAAACTTTTCATACCCTGCGCGCGACGCGCGCCGAGGGGACTGCCTGCCTCTGCCGGCTGCTGCTGGATTTACAGAGAGGAAGAGCGGAGGGGGAAAGGCACAGAG
Organism: Frankliniella fusca; assembly: GCA_029379305.1. Classification (NCBI taxonomy): domain Eukaryota; kingdom Metazoa; phylum Arthropoda; class Insecta; order Thysanoptera; family Thripidae; genus Frankliniella; species Frankliniella fusca. The sequence goes on from JAHWGI010000141.1 coordinate 97,390, forward strand.
AGAGAGAGAGAGAGAGAGAGAGAGAGAGAGAGAGAGAGAGAGAGAGAGAGAGAGAGAGAGAGAGAGAGAGAGAGAGAGAGAGAGGGTGGAAAGGGGGAAAGGGGAGTTTTCATGGTCGTCTCTCCTTGAAGCTTTCGCGTCGTAGAAGGCGGACGGGTAGGGGTAGTCAGGGAGGAGGGGGTGGGCTGGCTGAACGGAGCGGAAGGGATGCCGCTGCTGGCTCAATTTGTCAACGTGCCGCTCGCTACTAAAAGCCAAGTCAAACCACACGGCGCTGTGGGGACGCGGGGACGCCGCGGGGTGCAGCGCGAGCAGGAGCGCGGCGGGGCGTACCACCACGCCTCACCTCACCCCACCCCGCCCCGCCCCGCCCCGCGGTTCATATCTGATGCGAGGCGAGGGGATGGTGTGGTGGTGAGTGCGGCTGTGCGAGTGTCGTCAAAGGGTGTGCGGCCCGCCGTACCCCGCCGCACCACACCCCGCCTCGCCTCACCCCACCCCGCCCCACCCCGCCCCGCTCAGCGGACAGGACAAGGCAGGCCGGCCCTTCACGAGCAGCGGCGAGACGCACCTGTATACACCCGTGAAAAGAACCGTTCTCTGCTCGAAAACCGCGAGTTATTGTGCTCCACCTCAAAGAATGAGTTTTTGATGCAAGCACAGTGCTGCGTCTTGAATTTCGGTACTAGAATTGAGCTGCTCTGGATAAAGTTTCTTTTATTCCGGGTAAAATTTGGGCTACGACTGAGATCTAAACTATTCTGGAGACAGTTACGATTATAGAGCATAGTATATATTAGCACTTACATCATAAATTATTGTTTTTTGCACGTGACGATTTTATGTTCAAGTGTTAACCACCGCGCTGCAATCGCCGTCCCGCTATCACAGATCCCTATTCCATTTTCAGCACCCTTTTCACGAAGCGGAATTCCCTGCCCATCTTGCTGGGCAGCAACCAAGCCTCCCCTCCCCATCCCCCGCACCCCAGACCCATTCTGACTTCTCGCTAAGCGACCCTAGAGGATTAGAATCAGAAGTGAGCAGGAGAGCGGAGGGGTGGGGTGGGGCGGGGCGGGGCGGGGTGGGGTGGGGCGGGGTGGGGTGGGGTGGGGTGCGACCAAGGCGAACAAGTGTACCTCACGACGACGACACGAATTATCATGAGATTTGTGAGTCCCCGCCGGCTGGGCCTCCTGCCTCCCGCCTCGGCACGGCACCGCTCCATGCGCTCAAAGGCTTCCACCGCTACGTCATGTTCTTGTCTTTCCCTTCTTTTCCTCCGTATTTTTTTTTTTTTTGTCATTTTTTTGTCATTTTTTCTCCCACTGCGCGGGGAGTTAGGAGAATTCTCCTTGCGATTGGGGCGGGCCGGGCCAGGCGGCCTGCATTCCCAGACCCGCCGCGCGCGCCTTTTTTTCTTGGGGGGAAAAAAAGAAAAAAAATAATAACCCCCGCCTTGAAGAATATCGACTAGAACTCATTTTATCGGCGGAATCCGGAGTACTGCTGTGTTCCTCCCCTCGCGCCTTGCCATCCTGCCCTCTCATCCTCCCCATTCTGCCCCCCCCCCTCCTCCCTTTCCGCGCATCCCGGTCCCTCCTAACGGACTGCCTTCTGAGAGTCTGTTCATTTTCTTGTTCCGTCATGCTTTCTCGTCCGACAATCTTCTTGCCCGCTTGACTCTGGCGTACCCTGCTCCATCCCTCAGCACCGCCCCGCCCCGCTCTGCCACTTACTGAGCGGGTAAAAGCATTGGCCGGAGGCGTTCGTCCGCGCCCGCAGCACGACAAGGAAAGAAAATCCTCAACCAAATTTATAACACGAAAAGACTTTGGTTAGACTTTACATATCTCCATCATAACTTTCTAAAAGATTTACATTCGTCAGACGTGCACCAGAAGCACACTGGAGACAAGATGTTTGGGCCGCAGTCGCGATCACGTTGGCGTGGGAAACCTTGCTCCAGAACCGCCAACGCCCCGCCCCACCCCGCCCCGCCGGCCCCAGCTTGGCCATGGATTAAAGCTTTACCCGCTCCATTAATAACTTGGACACGACCCCAACGCCCTCCGGATATCCGCAGCAACACCACCACATACCACCGAGCGGGCGTGCGTGTGTGTGAGAGCGAGAGGCAGTGTGCGTGTGTGTGTGTGTGTCGTGTTCCTTGTCGCGTTCTCTCTTTTCGCCCCTTTCCCTCTTCCTCCCTGCTCTCTCTCTCTATACCTCTCTCTCCCTCGCTCTCCCCCCCCCCCTTTTCGCTCTAACCCCCCTCTGTCCCTCGCTCTCCCCTCCCCTTCTCTCTCTCTCTCTCTCCCCTTCTCTCTCCCCTTCTCTCTCTCTCTCTCTCTCTCTCTCTCTCTCTCTCTCTCTCTCTCTCTCTCTCTCGCACGCCCACGTGCGAGTCGCCTACTCTAATACCCTTCCCAAGCCTCCGGAGGAATATTGAATTTGGCGGGTGTGTGTTGAGGGCAGCAAGGGTGGGTCCAGTAGAGCGGCATGTCCAGCCCACCGCAGGGCGGGAGGGGAGGGGGGGAAGGGGGCAGTGGGGGGCACTGACAGGACCACAACATCGGACGCTTAATTGCCTTCCGGCCCGGCCCGGAGTCCTCCGGGCACCGCACCGACGCTCCGGGCAGGACGGGAGGCACTACCGGAAGGCCTCGGCCAAAGTCAAGTTTAATAGCGGATCGGGCAGCAGGGCGGGGTTGAGCGAAGCTATTGACTTATGCAGCATACGGCAAGGCCAGCGAGGAAGGGGTCCGGTCCTCGCGAGCAGACAGGAATCTCACGACGTAGCTTTTCCGCACACTTTTCACAAAAAAACAAAAAAACAAAAAACAAAAAAAATCAAACTTTAAAAACCAAGGAAAAACCTTAGCGGGAGCCTGCAAAAAATATTCGTAAGGTAAAATTTTCCATAAATGTCGTTACAACTGCTAGTTGTATTGTTACGAAAAGTTTCTACATCATGTGAAGACTTAGTTTTCTTTGACGAGTAAGAATTTTCTGACCTAAATTTACGATTGCGCTCGTAAATTTACAATTAATCACAAATTACGGAAAAAGTCGTGAATTTGCGAATATATTTTTCACAGTGAGATGGAGAATAGCTCGTTGTGACTGTCGTGTCTTGAAAAAGGACGCATGCCGCAGATGGGGCGGTAGGCGTTTAAAACGACTCGTATATGAAAGAGATGTGCACCCCCCAAAGCGCCTCCCCCCTTCCCCGAAACTACCCCTCTTCCCCGAAGCAAACGTCCCCCCTTCTCTCTCTCCCACCCGCACCCACGATCCCTCCCTCCTTCCCCGCCGGATGAGGCACTACGGCGTGCATAGCTGCGCGTCTATCCGGGCCCTTTATGCATTTACGTGCCGGCTCGCCCGGGCTCGCCCCGCCGGAGCGGCAGACCTCATATTCTCATATCCGGCTCCGGTTCTGTGTGTGCCCTCCTCCAGCTTCACTGCGTGTGGTGCAGCGTTTGCCCACGCCCAAAAATACTAATAAAAATACAAACAAAAATCGCACTTTTAAAAATTTTCCTTGGAAGAGGTGCTCTGGTGTCTAATTTTTTTCCCCCGGAAACAGTCGTCAACCCCCTGATTGCGCGCGGCGTGGCCATAGCGACGCCGTTCTCTGTAATTACGCCCTCGTGAAACACAAGCGACCTGCTGCTCCTCCCTCTCCCCGTGCCCGGCCCGGCCCGTGCTGAGGTGGCAGGGCTGATTATCCCTTGTTATCCTCACCGCCAGACCATCAGTCCTGCCTGCCCGGCTGCCCGGCTGCCCGGCTGCCCGGCTGCCTGCCTGCCTGCCTGCCTGCCTGCCTGCCTGCCTGCCTGCCTGCTGCCTGCCTGCCTGCCTGCCTGCCTGCCTGACCGCCTGCCTGCCTGCCTGGCTGCACGCCTGATTTGACTGGAAGTCCCCAGTGAAATGAACCCTGCTCCGTCCGTCCTCCGGCCTCCAAACCACTGCAAGAGCGCTGTACAGCCATTTTTACCGCCAAAATTTTGGCATTCTTTTTGAATGTTGAAAATTGCGGCCATATTTTCAATGTAAAAAGTCACCCCTTTTTCTGAGGGGAGCCGTACTCTTTCGGCTACTTATTATAGCGCAGTGACCGAGCACAGGCGGTTCACCCGTGGGTTTTTTCTCACAGTGTATGGAACACCCAGGCGCGCCGCTGCGAGCGCCCTCTACTGTCCTCTTTCGCTCGCGCACTTTGTTTGCACTCACACACACACACACACACACGTACGCGCGCGAGGACGTTATTGTCCGCAGAGAGAGAGAGAGAGAGAGAGAGAGAGAGAGAGAGAGAGAGAGAGAGAGAGAGAGAGAGAGAGAGAGAGAGAGAGAGAGCAAAGTGCTTAAGCGGGTCGGTCGGAATCAAGGCCGAATACACTAGAGAGGGTGACTGCTGGGGGCGGGGGCGGGAGGTATGAACGTGCCTCAGGGGGCCACCGTCGGCACGCCCGGGCGCGCCCCCAGTATGTGGGACGCAATTAGTAAATTCACTTCTTGATGTGCACGCCTGCAAAACGCTCTCGCTGCTGCGAGATGAAGCACGTGTCTCTGTGAGAGTCTGCTGAGTGTGTGGGTGCGAGTGAAAGGGAGGGGGGGAGAGGAGGGGAAGGAAGAGAGAAAGAGAGAAAGAGAGAGGCAGAGAAAGAGAGAGAGAGAGAGAGAGAGAGAGAGAGAGAGAGAGAGAGAGAGGCAGAGAGAGTGTGAGAGAGAGAGGAGGGTGGAACGGCGCGCGTGAACCTCAGTGCAGTGCGCTGCCATCGCGACGGTAATCCAGTCTAACGCGGAAGCCAAACATCTCCCGATCGGAGTATCGTGGGTGCGGGCGGGGCGAGGGGTGGGGCGGGGTGGGGCGGGGCGGGGCGGGGTGGGGCGGGGCGGGGCGGGGTGGGGCGGGGCGGGGCGTGGTTTTGCTTGGCGCGCCAAATCCACCCCGCCGCCGTCCGGACCCCGCAAGAGTGCGGAGGGGAGCCAAGGTTTAGCAGCACTGTTGGGTTCGGCAGGCCGTCGTCGTGGCGGGGCAGGGCGGGATGGGTTGTGGGGTGGGGTGAGGTGGGGTGGGGTGGGGTGGGGCGGGGTGGGGTGGGGTGTGAGGCGGGGCTAGGGATCCTCGCCTGCTCCCTCGCAGGCTGGGCCGGGACCAAGCCCTGTGAAATTTGATTCTGGCTGATTGCGGGCGGCCCGCCAGACTGAGGTGGAAGCAGGGGAGGAGGGGGTGTGGGGTAGCGAGGTCTCCGTTGCACTGCTCGCTTCTGCGCCCAGCCGTCTGCCTATCTGACAGGGGCCGACGCCATCGAGAGACTTCGATCATGCAAGGAAGCGGAAAAGGACGCGACTGTCGTTATTTTTTTGAAAAAAAAATAATAAAAAATGTATATATATATATATATATATATATATATATATATATATATATATATATATATATATATATATATATATAAATATATATATATATATATACATATATAAATATATATATATATATATATATATATATATATATATATATATATATATATGTATAAATATATATATATGACCTTTCACCGCGGGCAAAACGAACAGGCGCGCGAGGGGCAAAGGTGGGCGCGCCCAACCCCCCGCTGGGGGGCTCGGCTCGTGCCCGGGGGTTGAAATGGGGCTGCTGGGAATAGTTAGGGGTGCAAATAAAACACAAGCGGAGGGGAGGGTGGTGGGGGAAGGAGAGGGGGAATGTGTTGGTGGGGTGCTCTCCGGTCGCATCCCTCCCGAATAAAACTCGTTCTCTGCAGCCGCCGGCGGGGCTGGGCGGGGCGGGGTGAGGTGGGGGTGGGGTGGGGCGGGGCCTGCCAGGCCTTATCTGGTGTCCAAGCCGCGGTGTCCAAGTGAAAACCGCCCTGCTACTTTTCTCCCCCACCAACCGTTAGTCAGGAGGAGCGCGGAGCAGGTCAGCATCCGATTGAAAGATCAAGGCGGGTTAATCCCTTCAGCAGCAGAAAAAACCACGGAGAAAAGGAAAGAAAAGAAGAGCAATGGGAACCCACAAGCATGTAAGTTGAGCGGCACCCTTGTAGGTGAGTGCACACGCGTATCCTGCAGCCTCCAGCCAGGAGGACAGGGCAAATACGGCTCGAACCCGTCGCACGATGCAGTCATCGCGGCGTCGTGGCTCAGTTGGTAGAGCGCGCAACACAGAACTGAGTGGTCCGAAGTTCGACTCCCACTCGGGAAAGTGTTTTTCGCGCTTGACATACCCTTTGGCCGCAGCTGGAAGGCAGGTCAAATAGAAGTTAAACACGTCTCACCGCCGTTGGCTCGGTGGCTCTGGGCGTTGGGTCGCTTCCTGTTCTGGCTACGTGTCGGCACTCGGGGTTGTGGGTTCGAATCCCGCGTACCCCTCTGAGGTAAGGCCTCTGAAACTGGGATCAGGAAGTCTAACGCTCTTGACACCGCTCGTACCTCTAGGGGTAGGCCAATGGTGGTACGGGGATCAAATCTGTCGAATTGCGCGATAGGATCGCAGTCAGCAAAGCGCCGGTTCCCATGGAACACCGAAGCAGTTGGCTGCCACAGGGGGTAAAAGCCCTGTGCCTGGCGGGAACCGCAACCTCCTTCGGGAGGTTTACTGCCGCAAAAATTTTCCATGTTTTCACGCCACCCTTTCAATTGCAGAGCAAAATTTGCTTCTGAATTTTAAAAAAAATTAAATGAAATAATTGTGATTATTTTGCGCAGGTGCAAGTTAATTTCCAATAATTTGGAATAAATCGAAATAATTCACAATAATTCAGTAAAAATCCTATTTAATCATGTAATTGAGAGAATATTTTGGATCAGATGTGCGTGTATTTTCTGAGGTCGTCCCAAAAATACTTGAATTCGACGAAATTAGTGGAAATCATATGAATTCGGTAGACATTTAACTGAAATCAATGGAAATTATGTGAAATCAATGGAAATCACTTGAAATCATGTGAAATATCGCGAAATCAGTGAATTCACTTGAAATCTTTGAAATTCGTTGAAATCACCTGAAATCATGTGAAATCTTTGAAATCCGGAAATCAGGTGTACAAAATTTTTCGGAGTTGTGGGCCCCTCGAATCCATTCCATAACTGATACGAATGAAAGTTCACACGTATGCTGACACACGCGCGACATTCACCACACACTTTCGTCTCCAGGGCAACTTGAAAGAAACACATACAATACTCGTCTACGAGAATAAAGAAAACGTCATCACATACATTTTGTGTAGGATGGCGGATGGCGGCGGAGGGGTTGCTGGTGCTCAAGCGAGCAATCGGCACAGCAAACGAAAGCGGGCGAGTCTAGGCGCGCTGTGAGCGGCGCGAGGTAAAGTGCATATGTGAGGTTGGGGCGGGCGGGTGCAAAGAGGCACCCGGGGAGCAGCCGTCGCCCGCCTCACCCCGCCCCGCCCCGCCCACTGCGCTCTGAGCAATATTCTGGCCGTGTTACCGCCCCACCGACGCCCGCTGCCAAGACGGGAAACGAACTCGGCACGGAGGGGCGGGGCGGGGTGAGGCCCCACGGAAGAAATCGTGTCTGAATTGTAAAGCAGGTGAATTGCGGGTGCAATTTTCGCCCGAGCGATGTCAGGCGCGAACGGCCGCGCGCTCGAGCCGAGCCTATTTCACACGTAAACAATGTTCCTCAAACGTCGTTCCGCTGGGCCGCAATATCTATTTCCACATTCCATTCCCACCCCTTATACTCTCCCTCACCCTACCTTTCTCTGTTTCTCTTCTCTCTCTCTCTCTCTCTCTCTCTCTCTCTCTCTCTCTCTCTCTCTCTCTCTCTCTCTCTCTCTCTCTCTCTCTCTCTCTCTCCCCCCCCCTTTCCTCATCTGACGACCCCTCAATTTATTCGGCGGCCAGGGAAAGGGAGCGGGTGAATAGAGTTAATAACTCGCTGCTCTCTCAGACTACAATGATTTAAACATTTCGTCCCGCGCGCGGTTGAGCGCGGAGCGGGACCGGGTAGAATAAACGTTGAAGGGTCGGCTCGGGCGGGTCGCGAGGTGAGAGCAGCGAGGAGGGGCGGGGCACCCGCACAGTGCAAATGCAGAGCGGGTGGCCTATTCACGCGACCGAAGGCTCGGAGGAGGTTAACCAAATCACACCGGTTCTTTCTCGGAAACATTTTTCACCAAGTAAAATGTAGATTTGTTTGCAGTAAACTCAACACTTTTCTTTTTAAAAAACATATTAAAAAAAATTAAGTTTTGGTAAAGGGGGGTCACGAAAAGATCAAAGCAAGCTCAAAATAATTTTCCCGAAGTCAACGAGTTTTGTCAGGCCGCGTGCTGACGGAAAGTATTGACGTGCTCAATTCAGTATTTCGTAATTATGATTAAAAAAGAAGTTGGTGCTGAAAGTACAGTATTTTCCGTCTCTCTTCGTTCTAAAACCTTGTCCAATTATTCGAGAGGGTCGGCGGGCACGCTGGTGTGTACCAGAGGACTTTCCCTGCGACAGGGCGGCCACGGCCGCCGCCGCAATAAGGCTTATCGCTCCCGCAGCCCCCGACTCCAACCCCCCGCCCCGCCGCCGAAAAGAGAAACTTTTTCCGCCAGCCGACTTGCGGCGGTAGCAAGGAAGTTTCATAATATGGATGAGATTACTCCAATTTTATTTACCCCATCCACACCGAGCGGCAACCCGGCGCGGGCCAGGCGCAAGCACAGCCTACCTCATTACCAGGCTGAGGGCGGGGAAGCGCGGGGAGGGGCGGGGAGAGAAAGTTAAGGGCCCGTTCGTGATGGATGACGGTGTACACGCCGGCGGCTGGCGCGCGCGCAAGCGCTCTTGCTGTCCCGGGGGGCCTCTTTCAGAAAGGTGTAATCGCGGGCCGGGGGGTGTAGGGGTCGGGAGTGGGGGTGGGTGGGGGGAAGGCCCCCGGGGGCCTAACCTCGAGGCCTGCGACGCCACCGTCACGCCGCTACAAGCCCTGACTGCCCCCAAGACCTAAACCTCACGGCCACAGCCTTCTCCCGAGCCCGCCTGCTGAACCTAATCTCCCGCGCAGCCTCAATTTTCTTTTTTTTTTACCCTATTTGCAAGTGACTCGCTGAGCTGCCATGGGAGCCATGAGAGGAGGCCAGAAGGCAGCCCCGGGACGTATAGATTATAAGACCTCCAAACACCGCCCTACTGGAAATCCATAAGTATGCGCATGTCGCTCACTTACAGTTGAGTCAATTTATTCACTCGCGTGTAGGTGAGTGAAAAATATTCGCTTACTAGTAGGTGTGCGAAATAAATTAATCTCACTTGTACATGTGCGAGTTTTTCAGGTAAGCGAATTTAAGTGCGCAAATACTGATTTGCATATACTTGCAACTGAGCGAATTTTTATACACACACCTGTGAGTGTGCAAATATTTTTCACTCATCCGCAAAGTGAGCGAATAAGTTCACTTATCTGCGAGTAAGAGCAATTCGTCCACTTCTATAGTGCAATGATGATTCTTCCCCTTGCGGTCTCTGCTCTGCTGGCCTGTTAAGCACAAGCCCGACAGCCTACTTGGGCTGAGGCAGGGCGGCCTCTGCTAATCGCAGACAAGACAGTCACGGAGCTGTGTGGCGGCGGGGACAAGGCCTCGGCAGGCCTCGGCAGGCCTCGGCCCCCTCAAGCATCCTCTCAGGCAGGCAGCAATCCAACCGCACACGGAGCGCCGAGCAGCCCGGGCAGAGGCTATTGTGGTGCGACCGCGTATAAATAGCGCTAGAGGGACAGAGGGAGAGAGAGAGAGAGAGAGAGAGAGAGAGAGAGAGAGAGAGAGAGAGAGGGGGAGAAAGAGAGGGGGAGGGGATGGGGAGAGCGAGGGATGAGAGAGTGAGGGAGAGGTCTGAAATAAGACGGTGGGGTACCAAGCTCTGGCAGGCAGAGGCGCTAATCCGAGGCCGCGCGCCTTGCCGGGCCAGCAGTAGGGTAGCGGCAAACCCGGGGACACGGCGGCAGCTATTAGTCTAATAGCCCCCCGACCCTCTCCCCCCCCCCTCCCACCCCCTTGCTCACCCTCTACTCCACATCTCCCTCTCTCTGTCTCTCTCACTCACTATCTCACTCGCAGCATCGCTCCCTCTCGCTCGAGCACGCGGTGGCTTTGAATCGACGCCCTCCCCTCCCCTCCCCCTTCCAGCCGTCCGTCTCCATACCCCAACCCCCTCCCCTCCCCCTGCGCCTGGACCCATACCAGACTAGGGCGGTCCCAGATTGGTATCCATCCCGAGTGGAAACGGATTAGAGCCCCGCCACGCCCCGCCCCGCCCCGCCCCGCCACGCCACGGCCGGTTGCATTAATGCTGACAAGTGCATGCAGTGCAGAACTGTTATCGCCAGCCCCACCATCCGATTGGTTCGGATTGGTAGAGAAACATTCTCGACGCTGGCGCTACAAACGTACACAGTAAAATGATATATCACATACACGAATTCGTGAACCGCGAGCAGTACAGCGATGACATAACAATGAAATGACAACAAATAAGTCGTGCATTTCTTTTAAAAAAATTGTTTCTTTGTATAAAAATCCATAAGGCTACCTCGAGCCTAAAAAAAAATGTACAACGCTCGGAACGCCCGGGGGTAAAAGTTGTGCCGCCCTAAACGCGCCCCTAATATGACACTTTCACTCAGACTGTCCTTTCTCTCACTCCCCTCCAGCGGGTCCCCAAAGGTGCTCTCACTGAGGGCCCTCGGGAGAGAGAAAATGCGAGGGCCAGAGATGGGACGTGAGAGAGAGTGAGAAAAAGAGAGGGAGAGAGAGGTAGGAGGGGTCTCCGCTGCAGGCCACCAGCAGACGAAGTAGCAAAAAGAAGATGATGAAGAAGAAAAATTGTTGCGACACGTACAGGCGGGTCGCGTGCACGACACGAGTGCGATAAAAACATGGTCCTCCAGGTCGTGGGGGTTGCGGTGGGGTGGGGTGGAGTGGGGCAGGGCGGGGCGGGGCGAGGTGGGTTAGGGTGAGGTGGAGCGGAGCCTCAGGCCCGCAGGCAGTCCTGACTGGCTAGTTTATGGCGGCGTCTTGAGGCTTTACGAGTCGCTAACGCAAAAGCCGTGTATGTCACAGGAGATGGTGTACTACCACTGTTAAAAAAAAAAATTATCTCACACCCAAAAAATAGTTTATTTTCAACATAAACCTTTAAACATATATAAAAAAATACGATGTATGAAAATATTGACAGATTCCAAGTAAATCGGAAAATTATTCCAGACGAAAGTTACGTTGAATTAAGCGCAGTCCCGGTCAGTTTTTATTTAAATATATTTATTTTGGCGCCAGTTTGTTTATTATTTTTCTCTCTCGCACACACACACACACAGAGCAGTAAGTACCACTGAGGGAGTGATAACGCGACGCGGGGCGGGGCGGGGCTGTGCAAGGCAGCCTCCCTTCCCAGCCGCCTACGCAAACTGAAGTCTGGGGTCACGTCACAGCTACCCAGGGGTTGTCTCCGGCTCCGGCGGCCCCGACCGAACCGGACAGCAGGGAGACGGCGCCGCGCCGCGCCGGAGGATTTCGTAAGAGGAAAAAAGGAGCATACAGTTTTTTTTTGTTCTCTTAAATTTAAATCATGATTGCGTGAAAAAATACTAGCGTCCCCCAACCCCCCTTTTAGCAGACTTTCAATGGACAGACGGAATTTTTGATTTGCGCACCATCTTAAAAAAAAAACATGAAACTGAAACCTGACGACTGACGAGATACACGCAGAGATGGAATCAATTTGCGAAGTCGCGGATTTTCAGTTGCGGCGGAGGAAGCAATTGGCGCGATAGAGTTCAAGGGAGCACACCAGACCAGACAACGCCCGGGGGTGAACTTCCCCTAGACGAGCCCCTCCCCCGAGCCGCCCCCGCAGCCAAGGACTCCATGCGTGGAGCCTGTATGCGATAACGAGGGGCAGTGGGGGTGGCCCAGATCAAGCTTACACACGGCTTCTCTCTCTCTCTCTCTCTCTCTCTCTCTCTCTCTCTCTCTCTCTCTCTCTCTCTCTCTCTCTCTCTCTCTCTCTCACACACACACACACACACACAACCGCACACACACCAGTTTTCCAACAACCGGAGAGGACCTCCCCCCTCTCCAAATGGTGCCTGGCACCAAAGCCCATTCCGTATTGTTATGCGGAAAAAAAAGAAAAAAGAAAAACATTTACAAACAAACACAAAAACAAACAAACAAACAAACAAATAAAAGATTTTATTCGATTTTTTACTTACGGCTCCAGAAAGAAAGCAAGCAAGATGCAGAGGGATAAACTTCTATGCAAATCAAAATGTTCATGGATGCAAAGAAGGTTGGGATTGGGGTGGAAAATAACAAATATGGACACACCCATGCGTGCAGGGGTCTCAAAGCCGCAGGCTGTTGTGGTGACGGCAGGGCGGGCTCTGCAGGGCGTGTTAGCCCCCCCCCCCCTCCTACCCCGCAATCCCCACCCCTACCCGACACAACAACCCCCAACCCCATAGCCTTCAGCCGGTCACGATGCTGATGTATGGTGCGACGTTCGGAACCGCCCGATCGGGTGACGGCCGACCCGCGGCCCCGGGCCCCAGCCGGGCCGGGACCCCTGGCCCAGGGGCTGCTAGCGCTAGGACCCCCGCGGGGGTTCCTGCAGCCCCCCTGCCCCGCCCAACCGCTCCCGGAGTCATATTTCAAATGGCGCGGGCGTTATCAGTGTCGCCAGCCGTGCGCGATGCGGAACAATACGTGGTGTGACTTGAATAAAATGATATGAACTTGTTAGGTCGAGGAAAATTTTCTTTCGGCGGGGCGCATCAATCACATTCGGGAAATTCGAAGAATTCCAGGACAGACTTTTCTGGCGTGTGCCTCAAAGCAGGTACGATTCTTTTCACGCGTCGGCGTTTGAATAATTTATCCGTCTTCGTTTCCGAGCTGCTGGAATAGACGAATTCATTCAGTGAGTCGCCGTTCTTTATTACCATTCGGCATCCCTCCCCCTCTTGCTTTCGCAATCCCACGCTTTTTACAGTTCTACGGCTCCGCAAGAGTCAAGACAAGCATAAATCATGACTCTCTCCGTCTGGAAGTCGGCGGTGAGAGAGTGAGAGCGAGAAATCGAGAGAGCGAAGAGATAGAAAGAGGGAGGGAGAAAGAGAGGCTATACGCCGGCGTCACGCCGCGCACCACGACAGCGTGACCAGCAGTCCTCCTTCACCCCCCTCACCCCGCCCTCCTCAGCCACCCCCAAGTCCCCCCTCCCCCCTCTCTCCCCGTAACGTCCGAGTTGGCAACAAAATATGATTTATGACAGCAAGAGGCGAGAGGCCGGATGAATGCCCAGGCTCGCTACCCCTTTACGCCTCAACCCCTAACCTCCCGTCCACCAACAGCCCCCCGCCGCACGGCGTCCCCCGCAGCAGTCGAAAGCAGAAGACATGTCACACGTTCGAGGGGACGCGCCATTATCAACTCCGTCCTGCAGTGTGTGATTTCACCGGATTGCCTGACTGCTGACATTTCCCGATGTATACTTTAGCTTTGTTGCCGCTTAAAGCGGCGAAATGCGACGCGCCGGCGGGTCGTCGCGCCGAAGCGTGGCGACGACACGTCCCTTCTACGATAGAGCCGCGCAGTACATAAACGCCACGCAATGGCACGCCTCGTCAGGAACACCCCGCCCCGCCACCCACCCCGCCTCGGCGCAGCAGCGCACGATACGAGCTGCTGCTGGAGGCTGCGCAGCCTCCTCTCGCGAGACAAACTGCCGATATGTCGCGGGCAGGCTGCTGCCGGAGAGAGTGCTGTACGAGAGAGAGAGAGAGAGAGAGAGAGAGAGAGAGAGAGAGAGAGAGAGAGAGAGAGAGAGAGAGAGAGGAGAGAGAGAGAGAGAGAGAGGAGAGAGAGAGAGAGAGAGAGAGAGAGAGAGAGAGAGAGACAGAGAGAGAGAGAGAGAGAGAGAGAGAGAGGAGAGAGAGACAGAGAGGAGAGAGAGAGAGAGAGAGAGGAGAGAGAGACAGAGAGGAGAGAGAGAGACAGAGACAGAGAGGGGGGGGGGGGAGGGAGAGAGACAGAAAGGGGGGGGGAGGGAGAGAGACAGACAGGACAGACAGAGAGGGAGAGAGAAGCGCCACGGGCCGTTCGTGCCCTGCTGGCCGGGTCGCAATTCACTCGCCGCCGCGCCATCGAAAAGATGGGAAAAAGAACAACCATCCATCGCCAAGGTCGGAGCGCGCTGCCGGGCCGGGCCGGGCCCCAGGGCAGAGCGGGGCGGGCGATCAATTGAACGGCCCTTAGCGACGCCCGGCAGAGATTTGTCTCCCCGGAAGTTTTACGGCGCTCGGAGCGGGGCCCCCCCGCGGCAAGAGTGGGGATTGGGGGGGAGGGGTTGGTAAGAGGTAAGGGGGGGGTAAGAGGTGCTAAGGGGCGCCAGAGGGCGCCATCATAGCGCCGCGACGCCGCGACACTGAGAGATTGGCGCCGCTTTGTACGCTGACGCGGCTGCTGCAGTCGGACTGGCGAGGCGGGTTCAACAATCGCGATGAAAAACGCCGTAGTAGTTGTAGGCTGTTGTTGTTGTAGCTGCTGTTTTATTTTCGTTAATCCTCTCAGGGTTTTCATTTTTCAAGCGGGTCAAAAAAAAAGACAGAGAGAGAGACATTAGCTTGCTTTTTTTTTCCCTTTCTGGTCGTGGCGTCATGAGAGGTCGCGTCGTCGCAGAGGTTAGTGACAGCGACGGGCGGGCGGGAGGGGTCATAGAGGGTGTGGCAAGAAGAGGAGGAATAAGAGGAGGAGGAGGAGGAGGAGGAGGAGGAGGAGGAGGAAGAGAAGGAGGAAGAGGAGGAGGAGGGAGAGGAGGAGGAAGAGGAGGAGGAAGAGGAGAAGAAGGAGAAGGGGGAGGAGAAGAAGGGGAGGGAGGAAAAGGAGAAGGTGGAAAAGGAACAGGGTGGCTTCCAAGAGCACTCGCCGCAGGTAGAGATATCTCTTCTTGCCAACGTCGCCGCGAACGTCGCCGTCTCCGGCCCGTCCCACGTTGCCCGCGTCTGCAGAGGGGGCGGGGCGGGGCGGGGCGGGGCGGGGCGGGGCGGGGCGAGCCGAGTCTCTCGATATAAACTGCCTCAGCTCTGGCGATGACGTCTTCCCCGCCCGACAGAGGTTCTCCCTTCCACCCCGCACGGCTGGCGGTTTGAGATTACCTTGCGGTGATGACAGCTCTGAGGGCGACGCGACGCGATGTTGTATATTGACAGTTCCCGCTGCGCGGCCCCCTCCTATCCCCCATGCGACCCCGATCCCCGCTCCAGTTCGCTCTACGTCTCCTCCATAACGCGAGCAAAAGCGATATGACTTTCTGTTCTCGCCGATTCCCCACAGGCATCGCAAAATCCGCGCATCATGCAGCACTCACCACCGGAGAGAGGGTTAGGGGGGCGGAGGAGAGGGGGGGGGGTGCGGAAGCGACGTGCGGGAAATCACAGCGCAGCGGCCTTTCGCTTAGGCAGGGGTCGTAAAACGCTCCAACTGGGAATATACGTCACATAAAAATGTTCTCGTACTGTAAAATGAAATAGTGCGCGCAAAGATGATACGGCAAATGTACTATATTGAAAACTGGTTCGCATCTTTCGATGCCTGCGTATCACTCTCGGAGAGAAAGACACCAATAATATTTGGCGTTTTTGGATGCCCAACCATCTGGTGCTCAGAGCAGGGTGACGAAAAATTGTCGCCGAAAGACGCCAGTCAGCTTTTAAATAGCTGAGAGTAGCGCGTGTACGACCCACGTGTGTGACACGTCTGACACGTGCGTGACACGTGTGGGCGGCCGGGAGCGGGAGCTCCATTACTCATCCGGCGGCTGGGCGGCCAGCGAACCACGTGACCAAAAGGGTGGCGAGGTGGACGTGGGTCGTGTGTTAAGTTTCTCTCTCTCTCTCTCTCTCTCTCTCTCTCTCTCTCTCTCTCTCTCTCTCTCTCTCTCTCTCTCTCTCTCTCTCTCTCTCTCGACCATGTCTCGCATGAGCGCCACCCGCTTGTAAACACGCGCGCGATGGGGGGCCTCGCCCGAGGCTATACGCAGCAGAAGTGGGTCGTACTACCTGCGCATTGACCTAGCTGACCCTCTCATCCATCAGAGCCTCTGTCTACCCCTCCCCCCCCTCCCCCCCTGCACCCCTTGCTGTGTGATCCATTGGGCCAAGATGACGGGGTGAGTCGAGGAGTGAGTGAGTGAGAAGAAAAGGGGAGAGTCGACGAGTGAGTGAGTGAGAAGAAAAGGGGAGAGTCTAGAGAAAGGCGATGGGGCGGGCCGGGCTCCCACTGAAAGGCTCATTAACGACTCCGTTCTTGCAGAGAGCTGTCTGGTCTTTCTCTCACACCCCCTCCCCTCCCTTATCTTTATCCCTCTCTTTCTCCTCTTCAGATCGGAGAGTCTCTCCTCTCTCTCTCTGCCCCCATCTAAAGCCCCCCTCCCTCCTGCTGCTATGCGGAGATCAAAGCCGATCAGAACGGCCGGAGCGGCGCGCAGGGCGTTACTGCAGCACAGCACCCGGCCACCACGCGACCCGAGGCCCTGACCGAAAGAAACGGAAACGAAACGGAAACGAAACGGAAACGAAACGGAAACGAAACGGAAACGAAAAGGAAACGAAACGGAAACGAAAAGGAAACGAAACGGAAACGGAACGGATATAAACCTCAAACGTAACGAAAACGAAACGGAAACGAAACGACGATAAAAACTCGAACGAAACGAAAACGAAACGACGATATAAAAACTCGAACGAAACGGAAACGGGTCAGCGAGGTGATCAACTTATTATTTTCACAGACAACAGCTTGCTTGAAGCGAGGGGGCCTCAACTCCTGAAATCATGTGTTACACAATCGCTGTTATCTTCGAAATCATTGTCAAAAAATGTGGATCTATTTCCGAAAAAAATTGATTTTAGTGCTTATTTTGGGCTCATAAAGCTCAAAATACGCTTGTATCTACTTTACGAATTATTTCTTTCAATTATAAGAGGTGTAATCATGTGAAATCTTGAAATCATGTGTACAAATTTTGGGTGAGTTGAGGCCCATCGGCTTGAAGTCGAGCAGATAGGGGAGATGGCTGATGACCCGGTCATTAAGGGGTCAAGGCAGGGACATCGGTGGTTTTGAAGGATACGAGGCCGTGTACTGGAAACAGAACAAGAGAGAGAGAGAGAGAGAGAGAGAGAGAGAGAGAGAATAGGAGGGTCCGTAGCATGGCCGTGAGGGGGTCGGGGATTGACGCCGCCATCAGAAGCAGTCATGTCACTCTTAATGACTTGGGTCCCCCTCTGGTCTGGTTGGTCACTGGGGGGCGGGGATGGGGGCGGCCCGCCCAGACACGCTCGGCGGGGCTGCTGTTCAACTTCTTTGGTCCGACACAAACTTTAGGCCCACGCCTCCCGCCCCCGGTCCCTGCCTCGCCACCTATCCCCCCCCCCCCCCCCCCTCTTGCGGCGCCGCACCGGTCGGTACGCAGCTGCCCATGGGGTTCTTCTGGTACCTATGGCACGGTATCCTGGGTATACACCACAACAGCAGGGCTGGATAAAGAGACCGCCGAGTGAGAAATGCGACGTCATTTTGCGTGGAAATACCATAAAATGCAGTAAAATTAGAGAGCCACAGTCCTCTAGGTTATGGCATAAAAAAGGAAATCCAACAATAACAACAACAACAACAACAACAACAACAACAACATAAAGGGGTGTGGGTGTGGAACAGGCACAAAAAGTATACACATGATTGTCTCTAGACAATACAAACAATATAACAGAGAAGTTTTTTTTTTTTTTTCACGAAAATGTTCTTTATGCAAACAGACAAGAGACTAACAATGACATCAGGAGTGGGCTTACAGGTCGCGTTGTTCAATTTTTCAACAAAAAAGCGCTAAAATTCTAAACTGCTTTACTTAAAAAAAAATTAGGTCCGAAATTGTCACTTTGTCGCTTATATTGTCTCGTATTGTTTTGATATTGTTCATACCGGCGTACACTACTTATTGTTTCCAGTTACCTACCCCTATACAGTATTTAATCTTTCAGTATTTTCAAAGTAAAAGAGATGCAGATGATAAAGAGAAACAAGGTTGACAAATGAGCGTGTGGAGCACACACACACACAGGGTGCATACATGGACGTCATGCATGCCCTCCACACAAACACACGCACACCGCTGCGCAGGCGCGCGGGCATGGAGGCCTGGGGGAGGCAAAGTTTCATACTTTTTGCCAACTTACAGGCTGAAAGGAGCACCTCCTCTTGCCTACCCACCGCGGGCGTTTTATTAAGGGCTTCCAGTGTGGGCAAACTCCCCTCGGCCGCTACGTACGCTACGCTGCGGTAGAACGGGGCGCCGGGCACCCCGACCCCGACCTGCGCACGTACAAGCCTGGAGGAGGGGCTGCTGTTGCGAATTATTAAGGTGGTTCTTGGCCAGCCGGGCCCAGCGCGCTGCACCGGGTTGATAAAGTGCATGGTCAGGCGCGCCACCGCGAAGCAGCGACGCCGGGGGCAAATGGCAGGGAGAGTGTGTGAGAGAGAGAGAGAGAGAGAGAGAGAGAGAGAGAGAGAGAGAGAGAGAGAGAGAGAGAGAGAAAGAGAGAGAGAGAGAGGGGGGGGGAGGGAGAGGAAGAGGGAGAGGGAGAGAGAGAGTGAGAGAGAGTGAGAGAGAGTGAGAGAGAGAGAGGGAGAGAGAGAGTGGGGGGAGAAAGAGAGAGGGAGAGAGGGGAGAGAAAGAGAGAGAGGGAGAGAGAGAGAGAGAGTCCTTAGCGCAGAGACCGCTGGCGCACCCCGGAGCCTAGGAGGCACCCCTCCTCTCCGCCAGCCCGGTCCAGCCTCATTAATTACCTGACGCTGGAGGCTCCAGACCCTACTGGACACGACCGAACTCCAAGGGCTGGGTCGGGCGGGATGGGGAGGGGCGGGGTGGAGTGCGGCGGGACGAGATACAAGACGACGAAGCAGGCTAGGCTGGGGAGGGGTGCGGTGCGTTGCGTAGGTACCGGGTGGGGTGGAGTGGGGAGGAGCAGGCTGGGGCGCGGGAGGTTCCTCCTCATCCCAGCAGTCATGGCAGTGCCGTAATACATGAAATAACAGATAGTGACAGAATAAAAAAAAATATTTAAAAAATTATTTTAAAAAAATAATTCAAAATACTGTTGCTGGACTTGGGTACAGCGGCAGGAACCAAAAGAGACCATTTGCAAAAAAAATGCCACGCGTTCCGAAAAACTCCCTTTATTAATTTCCCTGGCCAGACGGTACTTATTATTTGACACGTGCAGGCGTACTTTCTTTATTTTTCGGTCCGGGGAGGGGAGGTGCAGGCAGGGGCCAGCAGCCGTGTCGGTGCGATGCGAAAAGTGGTCTTTATCAGAATAAAGAACAAACTACAACACACTCGCGCGCGCACGAGGGTGAGGGGGTGATGTTGCGAGGACGAGCCGCTCATATGGCCCGGCTATGGATATATGGCCATGGGGTGGCGGGGCGAGGCGGGGCGAGGCGGGGCGCGGCTGGACGTAGCGGGGTGTGACGGGCGGCGTTGAGGGGCGGAGCTGGGCGCGGCGAGGCGTGGCGGGGTGTGGCGGGGCGGGGCGGTCCCGAATGGGGGCCTAGGGCAGCAGTAGCCGAATCCCACGGCGAGCGAGGCCATGCCACATAAAAAGCACGCACATGTGAATACGCGCGCAGGGCAGCCCGTCGCGCCACGCCGGCCGACACCCCGCCCCACCCCGCCCCGCCCCGCCCCGCCACGCCCCGCCCCGCCCGTAACAACGGACTGGTGTTGAACTCCAAACACCCCCGTCCCACCCCGCCCCGCCTCGGTCGGTGGCGCGCCCCGCAAGCGACCTTTATTTTTTACACACTCGTGCGCAAAAACACTCCGCTCGGCTGCTACTGCTGCTCGACCTCCACCCTCTCTCGCTCTCCCTCCTCCTCTCTCTCTCTCTGTCTCTCTCTCTCTCTCTCTCTCTCTCTCTCTCTCTCTCTCTCTCTCTCTCCCCCTCCCTTTCCCGGCCTTTTTCTTCCTCTCTTTCACTCTCTCTAGGTCACACACACACTCACGCGCGCGCGTTACGTAGCTATGGAAACGCACTGTGCAAATGCAGTATTGTGATAAATGGACTGTGGATTCAAGCAAAAAAGTAAAAAGAGAAAAAACAATAAGCAGGAAAAAATCAAACATGGGCGGACTTTTCAACGTCAGTCACTGACCACGTTTCGCGATTCCATTAATAAGTGAATGAATACATGAACGCATTCTCGGAATTAAATGGAATAATGGCTTCCCACGTTGACGAGCGCGGCATCAGTGTTTCGAACCCTTTGCAAATCAAGAGCAGCACAGCGAAACAGTCGCGAAAAATATAACAGTGCGAGATTGAAAAATATGAGCACCTTCAGAGTGCATACAAATATCGCAATGTCGCATATTATACCAATGAAAGCCGCCAGAGAAAAGGCGAAACAGTATTCATCTCATGAAAATATGAAAACATTTTCATCTCGCGTTTCGTCAAACGAGGCACAGGCCTGGGGTCACTCGCACTGCAGTGTCGTGCCTAATGTGGGGCGGCCGTGCCCCGTGTATTTGCATTGCAGCCAGAGGGGCTGTTTGTTCGGGTTTTGGTCGCACGGCCTGAGGACAAACAGTCCGCACACACACGCGCACGAACGCAGACACACACACGCACTCAAAGCAGAAACACTCGCTGCAAGGGCATATAGCTCAGAACGTTACACTGACACAGTTCTAAAATATTGTTTCGTTCGCTTTCATTCCGTGTGTGTGTGTGTGTGTGTGTGTGTGTGTGTGTGTGTTTGTTTCTTTGTTTGTTTGTTTGTTTGTTTGTTTGTTTGTTTGTTTACCTATGCGTGCGTGTATGTGTGTGAGAGACATTTTTCACTGAAGCAATAACAATTGCTCCCTTGCATCCAGTGTTAATATAAAAAGTTACACACCCCTGGCTTATGTACTTTTTTGTACGTAGATATGTAAATCTATATGCATGCGTAGCTAACGTAAAATTCCCTACATAACTATGCCAAAATTCTTACGTAATTGCGTAAAAAATAGCCTTTTTATGGGTGACTATGTAAGAATTTTTTCTTAAGTTAAGCATGCACATAGATTTATATAGCCACGCACAAAAAAGTACATAGCTGGGAGTGTGTACAATATGTTTCGAGCGTGCACGCCGCGATTTTCCAAATCACTACACTGTTTTTTTTTTGTTTTTTTTTTTGTTAGGCAACGGAGTTGCCTTCTAAAATCGCTTTGAAACGTCTGTCAATTGTTTTATATGGCCCCTTACGGGAGAAAAAAAACCGCTCCAACGATTTTTATAATATTACCTACAGTTATAGTATGTAAACTTGTATACTCACTCTGAAAGTTTAATAGAAATTTAAACTACAGATTTTCTGTAAATTTGAATTGAAATTTCAGTTGCTATGGTAATGCTCGACTTGTCAGCTGAAATCACCAGGAGAAGGGGATAGTTTTTCGTGGTGGGGCTAGGCGGAGTCGAGCCAACACGGAGCGAAAGAGAAACCTGTAAAGTCTGCGTTCAAACATAGCTCTGCTTCAGTGAAACGCTCAAGAAAGAGATGACACCACTGAAATTCGCACGTGACCACCATACCGCCCTTTCGAAACCTACTTCATTTTTACCGAACGAACAGTCGACTGCGGCGCACTTCTGCCAACCTAAGATAATAATTTCAAATCGTAACGTAGGGGGATTAGTGATCCTTTTCATGTTTTCTAGGTTGGCACGTTGTGTAAACAAGGTTTGTTTGAGGTGGACGCGCGTGCGCTGTGTCGCCGGCCGTCTTTCAACCATGGCCGCCTCGGCCGGGAGCTGAGGCTCCCACCTCGCGACTTTAAATCATCGTATAAAGTTATCGAAACGTTGACAAGGCGAACTGAATGCGTAAATAGTACTTTTTTACCTGCAGAAAACGGTTTGGTAAGTTTGACTTCAATCTGGCTTGCCCGCGATGTCCTGGGCGTACCAGCCGTATTAGTTAGGGCCCCGGTTCGCCCCTTCAGTGCGCCCGGTGGAGGGGACGGTATTGTTGACGTTCTGCTCCGGCCGTGACCTCGCCGCCCATTTTTTGCCGTCAGAAGGAGAGCTCCTTTTCTCTCTTTTTTCCTGGCGTTTAGATGACGGCCTAACTGTCGGAGCGTATTCATATTCATTGCTTGAAACCCGCCTTATCAAATCGAACTTATAATTATTTAGTCACTATCTTGACTATCGTAAACTAAACAAAACTACTGCGTTTTCTTACAGTCTTATTATACACTCACAATAATTTTTACCACAGTTATAGAAACTCCGTTGTCTACCAGGATTTCGTGAAATCGTATTTTTTTTTGTTGTTTTTTTTGTAATTGAAAATTCACGAATTATTTCTCGTGAGCAAAGTTTCCAGAACTCTTTGTCTTTTGTTTTGTTATTTTATTAATTATTCCTTTTCTTAAGTCACAACTCTTCTTTGCTATCGATCGAAAAACAAAGTTTAATTTCGACAGTAATGCGACCGGTCTCGGACCGGACTGTAACAAATCACGATCGCGAAATCCCTGATTTCGAACTATAAAGAAGTGATGGGAAATGAGAGCTTTTTACTTTGCAGAGTAGGATGAGAATAGAGGGCTACATCAGCGAGGACGCTCGGCGGCGCACGGCAGTGTAGGCCTTGCGTCGGCGCGGGTCGCTCACACACGCATAGACTGGCCCAACAGTTCCGGCGAAGCAAGCGAATGCGGGGCGGGGCGGGGCGGGGCGGGGCGGGGTGGGGCGGGGTGGGGCGGGGTGGGGCGGGGCGGGGCGGTGTGCGGTGGCGGCGGGCAGCAGCCAGAGCTAGCGAGGGTTTGTTCTGCGGCTAAGACGGACTTCAAAGGCCGGCGGACCAGGCCGAGGCCTGGGCCACCACGCCCGACCGGAGAGCAGTGGTGGCCGCGCCGCCTCCCTGGGGGGCCCCTAGGGGGTAGGCCACAGGCCGGCACGGGTGTGTGCGGACGGACGCGTTGCCTACCCGGCAGGGGGCCCCTGCTGCTGCAGAGGGGAAACAACTCGGAAATTCTTGTTCAGCCCGAAATTCGGAGACATTCAGAGAAAAGCAAATAACTTCGAAATATAAAGGGGGAAAAAATAAGAAAATTCATAAAAATTAACATTAAAATCCCCAAAAATCAGAGGAATAAAAAAAAATCGAAAAACTAAGGAAAACATTCATGTGCAAAAATTTCGAAATATTACACATTTCTTTAAAATGTAAACAATAACGTACCCCTAGCGCCTTATCACTATCTAGAAAGGACCCTATATACATGCGGGAAAATGCGAAATTGAGTAGGGGGTGTCGAGAAGGTGTTCTGTGCCGGCGTGAGAGAGAGAGAGAGAGAGAGAGATACAGAGAAGGGAGGCCGTGCGCGCGTGTGTATGTGTGCAAAGCTGCACAAAGCCTGTATGAATATGGTTCTTAATCCAGTGGCGTGCTGCGCGGTGCTGCTCTGCTGCGCGTCCTCAGAGAGCAGGAAGGAGGGTAATGAATGCTAAAGCTGGATGGGATTTGCTGTTGGGGGTCCTATTTCTCGCCGGAAACTTGGTCGGAAGTGCAGGTCGTAAGGTGGGGGGGAGGTGGGTATATGCAGGGGGCAGGGGGTATACTCACGAGCTGCCTACGCGCCCCCATGGCTTTATGCGAGTCTTTGTCGGCAAAGAGCACCCCCCCGCAACTCCCCCTCTCTCTCCCCTACACCGGCTTTAGGGAATCCCCCTTCGTCCTAGCCCAGCCCTGGGCCTGGATATGTTACCAATTATAATTACAAACAGCTAACTGGGCGGATTTTGCTCGGATTATTTCTTCACCCTTGCCGCCTCCTATACTAACCGCACAAAAGAGGAATTAAGGTTTCTTGTTTTTCTCTCTCCCCATTTTTTTTCTAGGTCACAATCGTTCCGCTTGGCCACAGAGAGCGAAACTAATCAGAAAAGAAGTCAATAATAAACGATAAACACAAAGGAACAGAACGAAAAATACACAGGAAGAAGATGAAGCCTGAATAAGAACGAAAACAGGACAATAAAAAAAATAAACAGAACGAATAAAAACGATATATCAAGATGAAAAAAAGCACACAGATAGAAAGGGAAACAAAAGAAAAAGGAAATAAAGGACAAAAAAAAAAATAAAGAAGGAAAAAAATAAAAAAAGAGAAACTAAATCTAAGAAAAAGACAAAAAAGCAAAAAAAAACAGAAAGGAAAACGCTATAAAAAAGCGAAAAACACAAATAAAAGACTAAAATCAAAAAAACAAAAAAAAGAACACTTAGGGAACACTTGTCACGGTTAACAAAAAGAAGTGCTAAAAATAGAAAATAGGATAAACACAAACAATAAAAGACAGTAAGGTCAGAGTCAAGGAGCACAAATCAGTAAAAAACGACGCACAAGTAATAATAAAAAAAGCGAGACAAGTCGAAGTAGAAATCAACAACAAAAAGCAAACCACCAAACCAACTGAAAGTTCAAAGGCAAAGAGAAAAAAGAGCGAACCAAAACAAGTCCGAACACAAACAGAACACAGGACTCGGGCCTTCCCCACAGGGCCGATCCAAACTATCACCATCCATATTGCTTCCTCCCCTCCGCCACCGGCACAGACCATCGACCTCCAACTCCGTACACTCAAGACAAACGTCATGAAATCTAAAGAAACAAACTACACCAACTTCTAGGACTCACCCCCTACCATCCTCCTCCCAATCAACCGCCCCCCTCTCTCCAATTACCCGCGCTGAAATGGACACTCGTGAGGTGATCCCACCCCGACTCCACACCCACCCCACTAACCCCCAGCTCACGCCCGACGTCCGGTCTCGACCCCCCCCCCGGCCGCCCCTACTGGGTCTGTTCTACAAACCTCTCTTGGTATAGGCCCCCCTCCGCCCTTTGTCCAGGCTCCCCACCCCCACCCTCACGATCCTCCCCTTACCTCACTCGCCTTCACCGCGTTACTCCCCCCCCTCGCCCTCCCGTAGTCTGAGCACGCCTTGACACGCCGCCTCAGACCCGCCCCCACCAGGCTTGCCCACCGCCACTCCCCAACATATGCCGACCCCCCTCCCGCCCCCTATAGCAAGATCCCACTGCTCTTTTCCCTCCCCCCCGACTGACGGCCCTACAAAACAGCCCTCCTTCCACCCCCCCTCCGCTTGTCTGCCACGCCACTCCTGAGCCAGCCTGCCGTCGCCCTCCACCACAACGGTCCGCCCCCTTCCCCGCCCGCCTGACCGCCCCACCATCCCCGCCGCGTTCGGGGCGAGCCTCATATCCCTAGCAAAAGAAATAACAAAAAGAGAAAAACAAACTATCTCACTGAAACACGAAAGACAGCTGGCTCATCACTCACCCGCGACCCCATACACCCCACCCACCCTCCTCAATAGACCCGCCAGCCCTCCCAACCCCCTACACCAACACCACCGCAACCGACAACAAAGCATCAACTCCCACTAACCCACCCAGTAAGCCCACGCCGGACGCCCTTAAACCTCCCACTAACACTCTCCACCACAGTAACGTCTCCCGCCCCCACCCCCTCGCACCCTGCCGCGCGCTCCCCTATCTCCAACCCTCATCATATCACATCCGCCCAAAAACCAGCATTCCCCTTCGTACTAACAAGATCTCGAACACCGAACAACTCCCACCATAAGCCCACCCCCTGCCCCAGACGCTAGTCCCCCCTACATACCGGGCTCAACGTCACCGCCAGACGGTAAATGAGTTGTGAAACACAGAAGCTAAGAGACAAAAAGTAAAAGAAAATAGAAAGACGAACACGAGGACACAAAGGTGGTGCGGACGGGGGGGGGCAGAGACGGAAATATAGGGATGAGCAGAGGAAAAACGACAGAGGAGGGCGGGGAAAAGGAAAATAAGATAAGGTAGAATGAGAGAAAAAAATAAAAAAGAGAAGTAAACGAAGGCGGGAGGGGGGGCGGGGCGGGGGGGAGAGGACCTACAGAAAGAAAAAAAGAACAGAGAAAGCCAAAAAACATATAAACAAAGTCTATATAGCAAAGAAGACACGTGAAATTCCCCCCCCCAAAGGACCACAAAAAAACAAATAAAAACATGAATAACAAAACAAACACAAAGAACAAACCACAAACAAAAAACAAAAAAAAAATAGAACCAACAAACAAAAACAAAACAAAGCCACGAAAAAAACAACAAAAACAACAAAAAAAAAAAAGAAAAAAAAACGAAAAATGAAAACAACAGAACAAAAACAAATAACAAAAAACAAAATCACAAAAAAGCCTAAATAAAAAAAAACAAACAAACAAACAAAAAAAAAAAAAAAAAAACAAAAAAAAAAAAAAGACAAAATCAAAAACAAAAAAAACAAAAAAACAAAAAACAACAAAAAACAAAAAAAAAAACCCAAAAAACAAAAAATAACAAAAACAAAAAAAAAAAAAAAAAAAGCACAAAAAAACAAAAAAACGCCAAAAAACAATATCAAAAACAAACATAAACAAATAACAAAACAAAAACAACAAAAAAAAAAAAAAAAACAAAAACACAAACATCAAATCTAAGACAGATCAAAGACACATAAAAACACATAAAAACATAAATACAGCAAGCGAAGACTAGATCACAAATAAAAACGAAAAACATAGCCAAGTCATATAACCAACAAACATCAAGGAACGATGCCCAATAAGAAAAGGTAGTCACAATTAAATGGAAACAAACAATTCGACCCAACCACCTCCACATCTACCGTCACTACCCCTACCCCGTCGCGCCTTTTCAGTTATGCACGCACCCCTTCACACCATCCCACACACCACATCTCGGCACCTCCCTGCCGTTCTACACAGCCCCCCTCCTCCACGCCACACACTCACTACGCCACTACCCCCCCAGCCCCCACACCGACTATACTAACCCACCTAAGCCGCGCCTCACACCCCCCACCCCCCCCCCCCCCCTCGGCGCGCTACACTCCCTGTCTCCAAAGTTACAACATCACATACCGCCGACCGTGCACCAACACCAAACAAAAGAACCCTGCTGCGCCCTCGACAGAGCTACCGTGCCCCCCCCGGCCCTCGCCGCACGCCCAATACTTAACCCTCCGGGCCTTGTCGGCCCCGCCCCCTCTCTCCCATCGCACCCACCACCTCACCCATGCCACTTTAGACTCTCGCTAACCCCCACCCGCCCCCCCTCCCCTCCCGCTACCACACATCCTCGTCCCATACTACACCCCCTTCCCCCTGTCCCGACCGCCCTGCTCAACCGCCATATCGACCCCCCCCCCTAACCCCTCTCACCCACATCCCCTACAAAACTATGAGACCCGACCGCCCCAGAAAGCACCAAGACCCCCCCTCCGGCAATCAACAACATGACGCATCCACGCCCCCCAAAACCACCCACCTCCCCCAACCAGACACAGTGCGGCATACCACCCGCGCAGACAACGGCATTCACGTCTCCGTCCACGCCGCGCCTACGCTTTCCTCCAGAACCTCGGACAGTATTCCACATACGCCTCCCCAATAGCCGATACCCGCCTCCACATGACCCCAGCTATCACCGAAAACCGAGCGTCACGGGCCGAACCCGCGCTCCCCACCGCACCGCGTCCGAGATGCCTCCACCACTCGGCAGTCACGCCACCTTGAGTCGCCCCACCTTAGACGCCTCTGCAACCACCCACTATAGCTTCAAGTACGAAAACCCAAAAGAGATAACATCAGACCTCGGCGACCCCAAGAAAAGCGATACATGGAGAAAAACAAACAACGCACCTCTGACGTGAAGTATTACCACGTGAATCGCAACCCTACTTTTCGACACCTTCACGAGTACCACCCATACGCCTCTCCCTACTACTCCTACACGCCCCGGCCCCGTCCAGTCCACAGTTCCCCCTCTACCCGGCTCCCCCACCACGCCCATCACCATACCGTCCCGATTTCGCAACAAGAAAGCCCCCCCCGGCTTTTCCCTGATGGCGTCCCCCCTTTTTAGCCCCCCAGCTCTAGACCGCCACCCCCACCACTCACTCGTACTCCCGCCCCTTTTGCACCTGCGCCCCCCTACCACGCCGGCCCACCCGCAGCGCTCACGCATCCTCATCCCCTCCCCACCCCGCAGATGCCCCCCCCCCCTCCCCTCGACCCCTCCCCCGCCACCCCCGACCACCCTGCGCCTCACCCCCTTACCGCCGCCCCTCCCATCGCGTCCATCCTCTCCCCCAACCCCTGCCCACTAACCCAACCGTCCCCGAATCTCCCGACCCCACCCGTGTCGACCATCACAGCGACCAACCACCCCACACCCCCACAAAATCTGCCCCCCCACGCTTACCTCCCCGGGCACCCTGTAAGACAAGTCGCGCCCTGTCCCGCTCTCACTTTGACCCACATCACCCACACGAGTGATCCCACAACCCCCCTGCACACACCCTTCCTCCCTTGTAACCCAGATCTCATGAACATTCTACCCAGTCACCAAAGAACTGGTCTCTTCCCCCCATCCCATCCGTCGTTCCTAAATATGTCCTTCTTACCCATCGCCCCATTTCCCCCTCCCCCCCAGCCCAACCCCACGACCTCCTGCGTCCAACCATATACACCACCCACCCCACCACGCCCCTACCCCAGACCTTACCATCTCCACCCCCCCCTTTCATCACCACTTGCCGCTGATCCGTTTCCCTACAGCATCACACCTCCCGACCTATGTACACCCCCTCCTACTCCCTCCCTCCCCCCCCCTCAATCCAAACACTCATCGAGGTCCCCTTCTCCTCCTCAGGCCCGATACAAGACATACCCCCACACGATCACCATACTTCCCAGACACCCTCCATACACACACACCCAGCAACTTCTCCGCCCAACTGAAAATCCGACCCCACGCACACCAAACTTCCGACAGACAGATACGACCTCCCAGACACGCCCACCGCAGTTCGCATAATCAGCCTCCACCCAATCAAAAACTTTGCAATCCGAACACCACATGCGTCACAATCCCATACCAATCTCATGCCCCTAATCCTATACACACTCCTGCGTACCCCTTCCGCTAACCCACACCGACTCCCCCATCTCCCCGCTTTCCTCCTATCCCTCCCCCGGCTCCTCCATCACCCCCCCCCTAGCGTGATCTACACTGTGTCCCTACCTACTTCCACACCCCGCCCTCAGACGCCCAGAATGAACCCACTGTAACCAAGGCTTCCCCCCACCCGCACCACCCCCTCCCCCACCTCGTGACACCACTTCCCCTACAATACCCTAACCCCGCTCGTGCTTCCACGTAACCCGAATACCCCCGCCCACGCCCTCCCTAATTCTACCTCACCCACCCGACTCTACCACCTAACATAAAAACCAGACCATCTACACCACTCCCCCTCCTAAAACTCCCCTCACACCCCCCCCCACCGGCGCCGTCCATCCGCACCCACCGCCTGTCCCCGCCAACCAACTCCCCCCTCCCCCACCCCCTCCCACCCATCTCCCTCCCCCTCCTCTCACTTTCACACCGTTCCTGCACCACACCGCACAGTATCCCACACGCCCCACACCAACTCTCCTCAACCACTCACTCCCCGCCTATGCCCCGCTTCCCAGCTGGCTCCCGCCCATCCCTAACGCCCACCCCCTCCCGCATGCCGACCGCATCAACGCCGCCTACCCCGCCGACCTGGGCCCTGATAGCCCCCCCAAAAAGGCTTACCACCTCCCACCACCTCTTCTACTCCCACACGCTCCCACACTTCGACTTAGCACCCCTCAGCCACACACAAAGACACCGCCTAACACCAAACGACGCCAATCACCAACAGCTATCCACCCATACTGCCCACCCCCCCCACTTGGCCACCCTTTGACCCACATCCCGACTCGCCACACGCCCGTTTTCTGCATGATTCCGTCAATTATTCCACCACCCTAACACTCTCCCCCATAAGGAAGTAACCCCACTACCGCCCGTGACCCCTCCGTTCCTCCAGCCCCCCCAAGGTATCCCGTCCCGCACCCGACCGGTCCAACGGTCCCTGCCACCCCAGAAGAACCAACCAGTCCAAGGCTTCGACCAAAACCGAACTCACACACCCTATAACCTCGACTCCACCCCCACCCTACCTTGCTACCACCAACGTACGCAACAAGTTCCATCCGACCCTACACTACCACCGTCCCTCGGACTCCCACCCCCCGGCCCCCAGCCGCAGCCCCCCCCACCCAACTCCCCCTCCCGCGGATCCCTCTTCTCGCCCTTCGCCCACCATCCACCTTCCGCACTACCCCGACCCTGAATCATCAATTCTCCCCTCCCCGTAAAGTACAAGATACACTGGCACCTCTTTTACCCACTTCCTCACGACTCTTCGGCCTCTGCCCCCGCCTCACTCTCCGCGGTGCCGCCGTGCTACGGCTTCAACCCTCCCGCGACACCTCCTACGGCAGCGCCCGCACACCCCCTTAAGGTCCACCCCCCCCTCCAGACGACCCCCCACGACCTACTTCCACCTGTCTCCTTCCCCTGCGCCCTCACCCACCACTCCGAGGTCCCCCCAGCCGGCCTGGGCGACCCCTTCGCACACACTCCTTCACCACACACCCTCAACCCCCTTCCTCACCCGCACCCACGCCCCCACCCCGATGCCCCTCACCGAAACCTTAGCACCCTCCTCCCAAAAATAAGTAACCGTAGGAAGTCCACGACGACCACAAGAGTCACCGCGTTCACCAGGCTACGCCCCCTCACTTGACCCGCCACCCCCAGAACCCCCGCGCCTCCACCCCCATTAACCCTCTATACCTGCCGTCCCCCCCCGCGACCCGCCCCCCATCCCCAAACTCCACCATAATATGCTACACCGACCCTACACACTCCAACTCCAAGATGCTCGTCCTTTCTAGCAATGACTACCATACACACTCTCGTACCCCGATACCTCCCGAGGCACCACGACACGAAGGCCATCCAACCGAACTCCCCTGGGCTCCCTCCGACCCCCCCAGCACGACCAACTCTCGATTCTCGGGGCCCCCACATAGCCCCTAACCAGAACGCCACACACACCCCACCCACCACGTTCCAAACCCGAACAACCGCATATCAGGGATCCAACCCCCCCCCCCCCCCCGCAATCCCCACCCCCGCCTCCCCTTGTGCGCACCCCACCTCACCACTGCACTTTCTCCCGTCACCCTAACAACTGCCCCCCGGCCCCACAACCCATCCTTACCCTCCCAACGTCGAAGGTCCCCCCCTCACTTGTCCAACACGACAGACCAGCCTCATCCAACCCCCGTCAACATCACACCCCCCGTCCCAACCACATCCTCACTCATCTATCCTCCCCAATTACTCCCCCCCCACACACCCCACCCCATGCTAATAGGTGTCTCCCCGTCGCCCTCCCTCCCCGCCGATCCCACGCACTATTTTGAACTCCTTGCCCCCCCAACCGCCCTCCCCCCAACCCCCTACTCGTCTAATACCCTCCCTCTTCCCCCGATATACACCCAGCTCTGCCCTCGGCTGCTCACGACTACAGCCCCCGTCCCTACTAACCCTCATGCCCCCCGCGCCCCCCTTCCCTCCCCCCCGCCACCCTGTTCAAGCGAGCCCACCTCGCTCACCCTATCAACCCCCTCCCCCTCCCCTCTACCCCCGCCACTCGGACACGCCCTGATCAACTCCACCTCCACCCCTGCCCGTCACAGTCGACCAGACCGACCTCCTCCACCACTACCTCGCCTAAACAGCCCCGACACCCCCTCCCGGCGACACCATGTTCCTATAACCTACAACTAACCCTCAATCTGGCCCCCCATTCGCCACGCTCCACTCGTCCTTCACTTCCTGATGCTCATAGCATATCATCCTCGCTCTCCCCTACCCGGCACCAACGGCAAAACAAGAATGCCAAAGCCAAAAAGTGGTATAAAGGAAAAAGGAAGCCTCGCAGAGGACCAGCGTAAACGATAGAATCAATAAGCAACGGAGGAAAAACGTCCACATTAACAAAAGCAGCAGTGAAAAAATGAACAGAAACACGCAAACTATTTACTACATGGATCGCCCAACTAAAAGCCACTGGAGAAGAACAAGAACAAAGAATAGAATAGGGTACATAGACACACCCAGAACAAAAAATGAAAAAGGAAGTAAAGCCTTTACCTCCAATCACCCGCGTCACAACACCTCACACTCCCCTCCCGCCCCCCATCCGCGTCACTACACGCACCCTCCGACCCCCCCCCCCCCGCTTCAGGGTGTACCTGGCTCGCCTCGCACCCGCCCCACCCGACAACGACAATTTCAAGCGGCCATACAACGGAACCCCGTCTCCCTCTGGTGCTACAAACAACCCGGCGGCACCATACACGACCCATCACGCGCGAAACAGAGAAGTAATGTAGAGACGAAGACCACAACCAAAGCACCTGCACAAACCTCGGCAAAACCTACTATCCCCTGTCCAATTTGGGTAAACGTCCCCCTCGTCCCACAAGCCCCCGCACACCTCCCGCTCCCGCCCCCCCCCTCTCCCCAGCCACTATGGTCCCTCCCCTTCCGCGCCACCATTCCTCATGCTACTGCAGACACCCTCCCCCACCACCCCTCCCCTGCACCGTCCCCGGCCGCACGCGGCCACCACACCCGCCCTATCTACTCCCTCCCCACGTTGCAACCGTACAATCCATACCATCTGGCACAACAACGACATCTTGGCAATGAACCACTCGCTATCTATCAGTAGACATGCTAAACGACCATCAAAATGATGGCGTGCCGGCATTCCCCCCGAAGTCCACACTGTCCCCCCGCTACTAAACACTCTAAACCTGAACCGACTGATATTCTCCCTGCTATCCTCTCCACCCACTCCCTGTCTAACCCCCTATCCTAGCCTCAACGACAACCTCCCATCCAGACTAGGCCCTGCGACCCCACCGACACACCCATGGGCGGAGCCACAGAGACACCCCCACCATTCCCGGCCTCCCCGGCCGTCAACACCCTGCTCACCACACCCTAGTACTCCTCCAGACAATACATTCCAGCGAAGAAGTAGGGTCCCATCCGCGCAATATAGAACGATCCACACCCAATCCCCCTACTCAACCTAACTTCCGCCCTTTACCTATCGCCGCGACCAACTCATAACCCAGCGCAGACCCTTCACCCCCCTCCCCCTCCCCGCCACCCCGCCTCCCATATCCCGCCCCAAGTGGCAACTTACCTTAACAGACAGCTCGAGATCACTCTCTCCGCTCTTCCCCCCGACGAATCACCGTCGTCTTGAACCGTGCACCACCCCCTATCTACCGACTTCCCCCCTCCCACCCTCCGCACCCATCCCGCTCCAACCTACGCTCGTTCCGCCCCATCTATCCCGCGCGCACCCCACCCCCGGCGCCAATATTCCCATAATCACAACACATACCTCCGTTGTCATCATTCCTGCCCTAGGACCCGTTCGCCTGCCCTCTCCTTCGTGTCAGGACGGCCGGCACACCTACCCCTCCCTGAACCCACGCCCTAGCCCCCTGCCGCGCCGCCCTTTCTCCCACCACCTCCCCCCCCCCATCCGCCAACTCTCCCCCCGCCCGGCGCCTCGTGTCCCACAATCCTCCCGGGCTCCTCTGATTCGCCCCCCCCTCCCCCCTCCGCAGACACCGTCGGCGTCAATGCAAATAGCCTCCGACCCCACCCCCGCTAATCACTAACTCACCACACCCCTGCCCCCCTCACCCCTTAACCGCCCTCACCGCCCGACCCCACACATCAACTGCACTCGCCTGGCCCCACACCCACCCCCCACTGCCACACCCTCCGCCATACTTGTTCACTCCCCCACTCGACCCTCTTACCTACAACCCTCTCCAAGCCACGTACACACCCGCCCGCGGTCACGCCCCTACCGCGTCGTGTACACGCCCTCCCCCTCCACCCCCCCTACAGCTCCTGGCGTAAGATCCCTGCTCACCCCCCACCGGTACCTCCCCTGACTCCTCTCCCCCCCACCAGCATACCAAAGCTTCGACCCACATCCGATGTCGCTCGCGCCCTCCACAGACCCCGCCCCTTACCCCCTATCCCCGCTCCCCACCCCCAACCCCCCCAGATCCTTCCCCCTCCCCCCTTGCGTTCCCTCCCCCCCCTACCCCCCCACCATAACACCGCCTTCCTCCCACATAGCCGCCCTCCCCCCGTGCTCCCCTCATCCCCTCTAACGCTCCCCACTCCCTCACCTCCCCTCTCACCTCCACCCCCCCCTCGCCCTCCATTTCCCTGTCGACCTCGACCCCGGACCATTCCTCCACTCCGCACCCTCCCCTCGGCTCCTCCCCTCGCACCTTAAACCCCGCAATGACTCCGAACGCTGCGTTCTCTACCCTTGCCCCTCTCCCCTCCTAGGCCGGGATCACGATTTCCACCCCCTATCCCACCGGTCGCAACCAGTGAATAAAACACCCGCAACGTGTAGCCCTCTCCCATCATGTCCCTCCGACGCCTTCGCACTTCTCCTATTACGCCCCCACTCCCTCCCCAGCCGAACCTCCCCACTCGTCTCCCCACCCCCCTGCTATAGACACACCTCCACTCTCGCACACGACAACCCTACGACCCACCCTCCCCGACCAACTCCGTCGCTTTACCCACCACGCACCCCACCCCCGCCGTATGTAATTCCATCAACTCCCCTTGCCCCTCCCCTTTCTCGCTCCTACCCTCAAGGCTTCCCCCCCCCCCGCTCCCCGGCGTCCCCGCGGAACCTGCCAGCTCCGTCAGTACGTGCCGAAAGGTCCCATAACCCTACCCCCCCTCCTCCTACAACTTCCCAGTGTATTCTGCCCACCCCTCACCGGCTCACCCCACCCCACCCCATGTACCACCTACCCCAGGCCCTCCGTAGAAGCCCCCCCAAAAGCACCTTTCTACCAAGCTCCCTCCTACCGCCCCTGCTGTTACCACAGTCCTGCGCGACTCAACACTCGCCAGCACAGCTTACGATACTCCGCACACCTCCCCTAACCCACACATCCGCCCAAAGCTTCCATCCCAGCACCTTCCCACCTGCCCCTCCCCCCTCTCCCTCCACCTCGCCGATCCGCACCCACTCCCCCCCCTCTCCCTCCCCCCTCACGCCATCGCGCCCCACTGACCCCACCGTTTATTCCCCCTAACCCGCCCGCAACCGTTCCCTCCGCTACCCCCATCCCCCCGCCCATGCCTCCCCCTCGCCCCCCTTACCATCCATTCCCCACCGCCCCTCCACCCCAGTTACCTCTCGTCGCTCTTTCACCCACCCATCACCTCATACCGCGACCCTTACCTACTACACCCCGCGTCCCCACACGCCTCCCCCATGTTCTATTACCTCCCCACTCCCCCCGGGGTGCTCACCCCCCCCTACTCCCCCCTCTAGCCCCCCCACCCAGCTACGCGGGCGTCACTTCACCCCCCCCTCCATCCCCTCCCCGCGCCCCTTGAAATCCCCCCTGGCCGCCGGACCTCAAACTCGAACCACCCCACCTCCTCTTCCCCTACCCCCGCTGGCTACCGCCCCTCGTTGTCACCACCCCCCAGTCCGCTACCCCCCACCCCCGTACACACGCACCTACGCATCCAGGTTCCCCTGTCCTACCAATTCCAACAAACAACCCTTGTTCCAAACACATTGCTCCCACGACCCGGCATCCGATCCGGACCTCCGAGACCGTCCTCGACCACCCCCCCTCCCTCACTCGAACCGACTGCCCCCTCCCCTATCTCGTTTCCAATCCCGGGGCCCATTCGCCCTCCCGCTAGGCCGCTTCCGAAAGTCGCACTACCCCCCTCTCTCTCCGGCCCCCCCCCCCCCCGGACTACCACGGCCCCTCTCTCACCCCCCGACGAGCCACCTCAAGGCCCGACCCGCCGACCCGCCCGACCCATCCGCTCTCCTTACCCTCACCCTCCTCAGTCCCGCGAGTACCCGTAGAAGTTTCTCCACACCACTAACCCCCACTCCAACACAGAGACGTACCCCATTCCTCCGATGCCATCACACAGCCACGAGGCTAATGGAGGAACCGCCCCATCTTCTCGCTTCGGTTCCAGTGTCCAGCCACCTCTACACCCCCATCTCACACGGCAATCCCCACACCTGTACTAACGTCCCACGCTTCCCCCCCTCCCTTTCTTCCTCTTTCTCCCACTCACACACATCCCTGCCCCTCCACCCCTTCTCCATCCTGGTTCATCCCCACTCTCCCCTATCCCCCCATTACACTAGCACCTTAGACCCCTTCACCCGCCTCCGACGTCCCGGCCTAACCGCCTCCCCCCCAGGTCCTGGCTCTTCACGTCACCCCTGCCTCCCTGCCCCCACCCCTCCTCACCACTCCCGCCCTCCCACCCTCCCTCCCCCGTCATCTTACCGACCACACCACACCTCTTCGCCTCCCCGTCCCTCCCACAACCCCTATCGCGGCCCCCGCACCGCGCCCCCAGCAGGAGCCTGTACCCCGCCACCCCCCACCACATTCGCCGGTCTCCTCCCCCAAACCGCACCAGCCCACCACCACGCCCCCATTCCGTCCCCCACCTCCCCCGCCCCCCGACCCCACCTCGGTCCCCCCATTCCCCATACGACTCCCCCTGGCGCCTAGGTTTTGCCCCTTCTTACCCTCCTTGCCAGTCCGCTGGTCTACTCCCGTTCGCACGCCCCCGGCCATTCACCCCCCCCCCTCGCCTTTCATCCGGCCTTCCTCGTGCACCCTTCCCTACGTCTCCTCCTCCCTCCCTCCTATCCCCCACCTCCCGCCTCCCTCACCGGTCCCCCCTCACCCCCTCACACTTTCCGACCTCCTCACTACTCTTCCCTTGATACACCCCACCCCCCTCCCCTCCGACCATCTCCCACGCCCACCCCCGGCCGTTCGGCCAATCCTACTCCCCCCAACCGACTCCCCGTTCTTTCTCTCTCCAGTTGACCGCCCTTTTGCCATGCCACCCCGCCCTTCTACCCAGGTTACGCCTT
The DNA here is from genome assembly GCA_029379305.1 of Frankliniella fusca. NCBI lineage: Eukaryota > Metazoa > Arthropoda > Insecta > Thysanoptera > Thripidae > Frankliniella > Frankliniella fusca. The sequence goes on from JAHWGI010000141.1 coordinate 134,546, forward strand.
CCTATTCTTACCCCCCCTGCCCCGCCGTCTCCTCACCCCCCACTCCTCGCCCAACTCCCCCCCTCCGCCCCGCACCTTCGCGGCCTTATTGCCTATTCTGCGCGACAGCACCCCCTGCCCCCTTAACCTCACCACTCCCCTCCCCTTAGCGATGGCGCCAGCGCTCGCGTCACAACCGTTGCCCCGCATGCTCGACCGGAGCTCCCCCCCACCTCGCAACCCCTCCCTCCCCTCCCGTCACGCCCTCCTCCTTCGCGCCCCCGCCTCCCCCACCTGGCAATGCACTCGCTCCGACACACACACTCGCCCCCGCGACACGTCAACCTCCACCGGATGAACCCGACCACCACCACATTTGTATTTTCTCCACCGACTCCCCCACACCGCACCCAGCCCACCCATCCCCTCCCCCTCCTTGCACCCGCCACCCCCCACCCGCCTCTCACCTGACCCTCTCTGCCTCCTCCGACGCCCCGCCTACCCCTAAGTTTCTTCCCCCCACCACCCACCGTCCAACTTTTGCCTCATCCAGCACAACGTCGTCCCCCGGGCATTACCGTAGAGTCACCACCCTCCTCCTCCGGACCGTAGTCTGACATCACACCTCCACACGCCCCTTCATCTCCCCCCCCCCTTGCCTCCTACCCACCCCGTATGGTGCCCGTCCGCCCGGCCACCCCCCCCCCCGTCCCCGCCCCCCCCACGGCTCACCCGCTCTCTTTCTTCCCTCCCCTCGTGTATAGTCCACCCTCTCACCGCCCTCCTCACACTGCCCCCCCCTGCGCGCCCCTCACCGACCCGCTTTCCCTGTCCCCTTCTCTTACCTTGCCTACCCCAGCCTTCCAAATCATCCACACGATCACCCCCCCCTCCTTCATGGACCCCCCCGCTCAAACACCCCTCTCCCACACAGTCGCCGATCTTGCCCCTGCCCGTCGCCCTCTCAGGGGCCCGCGGATTTCCCTCCCTTCCCGCCGGTACCTACCATCGTCCCTCCGCCTCCCTATATACCGCCCTATCGGGCAGCACTCACTAATACTAGACCCAGAACCCCAAAAGCCAGTATACGACTATCCCACCCAAAAACTCCCACAAAAGCCCCGTCGCATTCCGACTCGCTCGCCCCACGGCGCCACCACCCTCACATACCTACCCCCTACCCCCCCAACCCGGCCCGGCGTCTTACCTCCTTTGCACCACCCCTGCTCCGTCTCGCCGTCTTTAACCCCGGTCTACTGACTTCCCCACGTGACTGCTGCGAACCCCCATCCTTCTGCCCCTGTCAGACCCCCCTCCTTAATCAGCACCACCGCTACCCGCCCCCCCCCATGCCCCCCCCCACCTCGCTTCCCCACATCTATCACCGACCTTTTCCGTGCTCCGCGGCTTCTCACGCGCCCTCCCCCTTAATAGCATCCCGCCCGATAACCAACGAGGTACACCCCCACCCAAACCTACACCAACTTACGCCTACACGGGAGTTCACCCACCCAGCATTCATCGCCCCCCCCGCGTTACCTCCCGCAACGTCCCCACATGCGCACAGATCACACATCCCCAACCCCACTTAACCCCGGCCTCCTCACCCATCGGCTGCTGGCCTCCCCCCTTTTACTCCCCCACCCTTCGCACACGCCCTCCCACCCCGTCCAGCCGTCCCCTGGGCTCCCCGCGATCCATCTGCGGACGGCACCTCCCTACCCCGATAGAGCCTTCCATGCCGATATTACTTCGCCGCTCTGCCCACCCCCCCCCACTCTCCCCCCACGGCGCCCTCTCCCCCCACGTGCCAACCTTCGTATGGCCCCCCTCGACCAGACCAACCCACCCGACACCTTGCCTGCGGCCCACTCCCCGTCCTACACCCCGGCCCCCCCACCCTCCCATCGCCGCAGATATGTAGTACTCCCTCCTCTTCACCATCGCCCACCGCTCGCACCCCTCCTGCCCCCGCCCCCTTCCCATCTCGCAACCACACCGACCTCCGACTTACCACTCGCTCCCCTGTCTCCCCCATGCCACACTTCGCCCCTTCCTCGCCCTCCGCCCCACCCACTCACTCCACCCACATCGGACCCCCTAGACGCTGCCCGTCTCTCAGGCCCCCCCCAGCCCCGCCCCCCCCTCTCGGCCCACCCCCCCCATCTAAATCAACCTAACGCCCCTCTCACCCTCCTTCCACCCTCCCGCCCCACCATCACACCCCCCCCTCCACCCGCCCATTCCACTCCGTTCCCGCCCACCCCCCGCCCTTTGTACTTTGAACCACAACTTCCCGGAACCCCCCGCCGGAAGTCTCTTCCACACCGCCGCTCCCTTCCCCATCGCATTCTTCCTCCTCCCGCCACCTGCCCCCACGGACCTTTCCTTTTCACCCCGTCCCCTGTTCATACACGTGCCTACCCCTCCTGTGGCCACGTACTCCGCCATAAGTAGTCGCCCACATCCAACCCTGTTCCCCCCCCCCCGACCCGCTCCCCACCCGTCTCACCCTCCACTCTTCCCCACCTCTCCCCCCCCCATCCCTCGCCCACTCCGCTCGGCACCCCGCCCTCCGGCGCCCGCCGCTCGCCAACCCCCCTTACTCCGTCGTTACCCACCGGACCCCTTCGGCCCCCACCCCAGTAACCCCCCACCTCCGCTCACCTGTCCCCATCGCTTCCCATCCGTCCCCCACTCGCCGCCCGTACTGTCGCCGCCTTCCAACCCCCGCCTACCGCCTACCGAATGGTTCCGTCTGCCCACTCCCCCTACCCACCCCAATTCCACCCCCCCCCCCCTTCTGGTTCCAGTCCGTCCCTTCGCCCTTAGGTCCCCCCCCCATACCTCTAGTCTGAGTCCCCGCCCCCCCTACCCCCCCACTTCTCCTCGCCACCCCAGCCCCTCGCATCGTCAGTTCCTATGACCTTCCTCCTGCACTCGCCGCTCCCGTCCCCCCCTACAGCCCCCGCCCTCCCACCCCCCCTACGCACTATATAACCTACACTGCCCCCGTGGCCCCCTGCGCAAGAATCGCCCCTCCCCCTCCGCCATATCCCCTTCGCCCTCTCACCGTTCAAGTCCCCACCACCCCCCCCCTCCTGCCCCGCCCCCACAGCCCCGCGCCACCCACTCCCGACTCCTACAAATCCAAGTGTCGAATACCATATACACTTCGAACCAGTCAACCCATCGTGCCACCACACAAGCCAACCGCCGACCCCCCCCCCATTGACGTCGAGCTACGCGGTTATAACGCACCTCATCACGGCCCCCCGACCTCATCTCCCTCCCCCCACCTGACGCGGTTTCTCGCCGTTCCTCCCCCCTCCCACCTCGTCCGCACCCTACCATCATACCGCGAACACCCCTCCCCACGTAAACCCCCCCCAGCACTCCGTTTCCACCGACACGCTCCCACGGTCGCATGACAACCAACCGGATACTCAAAAGATACCTACATGGCCCAACCACGCCCCTCTGCCCCCTTCTTTTCACCGACGCCTCTGGGCTACATCACCCCGCAACTCGCCCCGGCCCTAACCAATCGCCCTCGCCCGCACCGCTGGTCGGCCACCTCAACCCACACCCCGCTAGTCCCCCAATCCTCCCCTGACTCGCCCGCATTGTTACCCACGAGTGTTTTTCACCCGCCCAATCCCTCTTCCCTGCCCCCAACCCTACCCGCTCTCACCCTCATCCTCATTCCCCTCCCCCCCCCTGCCTACCCCCTTGTCTCTCCCCCCCTCTGCCCCCCTGTCCATTGCACACCACCCACTACCACACCCGGCGCCTTCCACCACCACCCGTCTCCCTCCCCTCCCCCGCTCCCTACCCTCCCCAACCGACCAACCTCCCCTCGCCTTTCGCTCACTACCACCGCGCAACACTTCGTTTAGCCCTCCGCCCCCCTCCCCCCGCCGCCTCCCCCTTTCTGCCGACGCCTCCGCCCTCCTTCCACCCCCTCCTCTCGTCAGAGTCCCAGCCGTCCCCCCCTCCCCCCTCCCGCTCTCCCCCTCCTCAGGCCACTCTACCGCCACCGCCATCCAGGAGGCTATCTACCTCACTTCTGAACTCCCCCTTCCACCCCGGCCACACACACGTCCCGTCGTCCCCCGGTCCCATCCCCCGCCCCCCACCCCCACCCCCCCTCACCTTGCACCGACCCTTACCGCTGCTCCATCTTACCACACCGCCCCTCCCCCGCCTCTTCCCCCCCCCACACGCGCTCCTCCCTCCCGCACCTATACGAACGGAGCCACTGCTTCGCAAACTACGCCACGCGTCAGGCGGATTCACCACCCCCTCCCCAATCCCACAACCCCCCCATCCGACCAAACACACACATGTCACACGTCCCATGGCGACACGGACCCACCTCACCCAGCCCTTTT